>CM059194.1:8348796-8611418 GCA_030323885.1 Branchipolynoe longqiensis | reverse complement strand
GGTTTCAGAATGAAATGAGGTCAAACATGAGCTGGCTATGGTTTGTGGAAAGCAAATCAAAAAGATTTGAAATATTTCCATTAAAAAGGATCTCTACATTTCACAAATAATTTTGGCCAAACTAAACGACCTGCGTTAACATCCCCTGGGCAGGACGCCACCTGCATTAATTGACCTCACAGCATTACACAACCTGAATTCATGCATCCCGATCACCGGACTTTACTTGCACGAATGCATCTTACAGGATGACGCCACCCGCATTAATGCATCCCTGCAGCAGAACACATCGCCTTCATTTCTTTTTTTTTTTTTTAATTTCTAAAAATGGACTTATCCTTGCTTTCTATTTGCTCCAAAAATCGACAAATATATTATTCATAAAAATTGCAAGTTAATACCAGTTTCAAAGATAAGCCAACACAATAATCATAAGCTTGTCACTATGGCAACAAAATCACAATATTGTGCCACAGTGACGTTCTGTAGAAGAGTACAAAATTAGCAGCAGCACGAATGCACCAGTTCTGTGTAGCCTACTTGCTTTCTGTAGCCTACTTGCTTATTAACCTACTTACTCTACACCTTACATGCATCTTCTACATAATCTACTTTCTCATTAACCTCCTTCATCAACCTACTTGCTCATTAGCCTACTTGCTATATAACCTACTTAATAACCCACTTGCTAATTAGTCTTCTTACTATATAACCTACTTAACCCACTTGTTCATTAGCCTACTTACTATATAACCTACTTGATAACCTACATGCATATTAGTCTACTTTCCCAATAACCTATTTGCTCATTAGCTTACTTCCGCCCATCTACTTGCACACTGGTGACGGTAATCACAAATCACTAATCACTAAGGTCTTTGTTGAAACACTTCATGTGGCGGTTATCTCAATAAGGTCTTCGTTGAAACACTTCATGTGACAGTTATCGTACTAAGGTCTTTGTTGAAACACTTCATGTGGCAGTTATCTCATTAAGGTCTTTGTTGAAACACTTCATGTGGCAGTTATCTCACTAAGGTCTTTGTTGAAACACTTCATGTGGCGGTTATCTCAATAAGGTCTTTGTTGAAACACTTCATGTGGCAGTTATCTCAATAAGGCCTTTGCTGAAACACTTCATGTGGCAGTTATCTCAATAAGGCATTTGTTGAAACACTTCATGTGACAGTTATCTCAATATGGTCTTTGTTGAAACACTTCATGTGGCAGTTATCTCAATAAGGTCTTTGTTGAAACCCTCATGTGGCAGTTATCTCACTAAGGTCTTTGTTGAAACACTTCATGTGGCAGCTATCTCACTAAGGTCTTTGTTGAAACACTTCATGTGGCAGTTATCTCAATAAGGTCTTTGTTGAAACACTCATGTGGCAGCTATCTCACTAAGGTCTTTGTTGAAACACTTCATGTGGCAGTTATCATACTAAGGTCTTTGTTGAAACACTTTATGTGGCATTTATCTCAATAAGGTCTTTGTTGAAACACTTCATGGGGTGGCTAATTCAATAAGGTCTTTGTTGAAACACTTCATGTGGCAGTTATCGTACTAAGGTCTTTGTTGAAAACACTTCATGTGGCAGTTATCTCAATAAGGTCTTTGTTGAAACACTTCATGTGGCAGTTATCTCAATAAGGCCTTTGTTGAAAACACTTCATGTGGCAGTTATCTCAATAAGGCATTTGTTGAAACAATTCATGTGCGGTTATCTCAATAAGGCCTTTGTTGAAACACTTCATGGGGCGGTTATCTCACTAAGGTCTTTTTTGAAACACTTCATGTGGCAGTTATCTCACGAAGGTCTTTGTTGAAACACTCATGTGGCAGTTATCTCACTAAGGTCTTTGTTGAAAACACTTCATGTGGCAGTTATCTCAATAAGGCCTTTGTTGAAACACTCATGTGGCAGTTATTTCAATAAGGTCTTTGTTGAAACACTTCATGTGGCAGTTATCTCATTAAGGTCTTTGTTGAAACACTTCATGTGGCGGTTATCTCAATAAGGCCTTTGTTGAAACACTTCATGTGGCGGTTATCTCACTAAGGTCTTTGTTGAAACACTTCATGTGGCATTTATCTCAATAAGGTCTTTGTTGAAACACTTCATGGGGCGGTTATCTCAATAAGGTCTTTGTTGAAACACTTCATGGGGTGGTTATCTCAATAAGGTCTTTGTTGAAACACTTCATGTGGCAGTTATCTCAATAAGGTCTTTGTTGAAACACTTCATGTGGCGGTTATCTCAATAAGGTTTTTGTTGAAACACTTCATGTGGCAGTTATCTCAATAAGGCCTTTGTTGAAACACTTCATGGGGTGGTTATCTCACTAAGGTCTTTGTTGAAACACTTCATGTGGCAGTTATCTCAATAAGGTCTTTGTTGAAACACTTCATGTGACGGTTATCTCAATAAGGCCTTTGTTGAAACACTTCACATGGCAGTTATCTCAATAAGGCCTTTGTTAAAACACTTCATGTGGCAGTTATCTCACTAAGGTCTTTGTTGAAATGCTTTATGTGGTGGTTATCTCAAAAAGGCCATTGTTGAAAACACTTCATGTGGCAGTTATCTCAATAAGGTCTTTGTTGAAACGCTTCATGTGGCAGTTACCTCACTAAGGTCTTTATTGGAAACACTTCATGTGGCGGTTATCTCACTAAGGTCTTTGTTGAAAACACTTCATGCAGATATTCTCCAGACGGGCAACCTGCACATTGGAACTTGTTTCTGATTTAATCTATAACTCCAGATTTAGTCAGCGTTATATTCACTGATTTAGTCATTGTTATATTCACTGATTTAGTCATTGTCATATTTTAGTCATTGTTATAATCACTGATTTACTCATTGTTATATTCACTGATTTAGTCATTGTTATATTCCCTGATTTAGTCATCGTTATATTCCCTGATTTAGTTGGTGTCATACCCACTTGTTTTCACTGATTTAGTCATCGATATACCCATTGATTTATTCATGGTTACACACATGATTTAGTTACTTTAATACCCACCTGGTTTCACTCATTTAGTCGTTAGTATACTCGCTGATTTAGTTATTGTGGTACCTAGGCCTACTGATTTAGTCATTGCAGTACCCACTGATTTAGTCATGATTGTTGTTTGTTTGTTGTTGCTTTACGTCCTAGCAACATCCAAGGTCATATCAGGACGGGATTTAGTCATGATTACACATATTGATTTAGTCACTAATATACCCACTTTTCACAGACTTAGTCATTGTTATACCCACTGATTTAGTCATTGTTATATTCACTGATTTAGTCATTGTTATGTCCACTGATTTACTCATTGTTATAATCACTGATTTAGTCATGGTTATATCCACTGATTTAGTCATTGCTATATCCATTGATTTACTCATTGTTATATCCACTGATTTAGTCAGTTATATCCACTGATTTAGTCATTGTTATATCCACTGATTTACTCATTGTTATAGTCACTGATTTAGTCATTGTTATATCCATTGATTTACTCATTGTTACATGAACTGACTTAGTCACTGCTATACCCACTTGTTTTCACTGATTTACTCATTGACATACCCACTAATTTAGTCAGTGTATTACTGATTTAGGTATTGTTACGCCCATCTATTTAGCAATTGTTGCATCCACTGATTTGGCCAATATGGTTTCCACTGATTATGCCATTGACTTAAGTACTAGTGTTTGCACTGATTTAGTCAGTTGTATCCACAGACTTAGCTACAGATCTATCCACTGACATATTCACAGTTGTATGCACTGACATAGTCACAATTGTATGCACTGACATAGTCACAGTTGTATGCACTAACTTAGGAACTGGTGTGTGTAATTGTCCAATAAGAGTCCACCGGGTTAGTGGCTAGCGAAGCCTTTCGCCTTCATCGCCTTGTGTGCAGCGTCCGGTAGTCACCCCGATAGCAATACAGGAACCACTCTCAGTAGCTATTCACAGGCAAAGTGAAAACAGACGCCCAACAACAAACTGTTGTGTAAATGCGAGACACACAACTATCAACATACAAGAACAAATGGCTCGCGAAGCCGTGCAGACTGTTGTCGCCATGTTGCCTTCCCAAGCAGCGCCATTATGCAGACAGCACACTGCCTGTGCCATTCACAGCGAAAGGCGGGCCCGAACACGCAGCAGCAGCTGGGGGTGCGTCAGTGATTGCCTTCGGCAGAGTGTCGGTGCTGGCAACCTGCTCAAAGTCCCAGAGGCAGATACATACCTGAGACGGCTTCATCTTCCTCTTCAAGCACCACCGTTTGAAGCAGCTCTTGGCAGCGTTGAAGCTCTCCTCATCCGTCTGCTTGATGAAGATTCGGATAAGCTGCTCGCAAAAGCTTTCAGGCAGCATGTGAGAAACCTGACCGAGAAAGCATGCAAGCGTTAAACCCCAAAATTTCACCAGGTTTTGAAAAGCCAGATAGTGACTTCTATGGGGGTTGTGGCTTCCATTGGGAGTTTTACAGCAGTAGATATTCACTAAATATTGTCTGACTTGCATTCATTTTTTGCTACAAATTTGTTCTCTTGTTGGTAACTGTATTTAGCCTGGTCTTTTGGCCATTCATAAATACATGTGATTTACGCAACTCAGTTCAGTGATTAATCTGTTCAATAGACAATATCCACAACGCATGCGACATCTGACAGCGATGACGAACACTACGGTTGTGTGACCGTTGCCACAGCGCATACAAAAGTTATGGAAATTACTAACTTTCAAATGCACGTATGTCAGTCGAATTTTGGGATATTTTGAAAATTCCAAAAGTATATTGCTTTTGATCATTGGAGCTTCCAAGAAAAATAAAATTGTCATGTTTGAACCCTTTTGAAAATTTTAGGAGGGTACCAAACTAATCGTCACTATTAATACACAAAATCCACAACGCATGTGACATCTGCTGACGACGATGAACACTACAGTTGTGGGACCGTTGCAACAGCGCATGCGCGTGAATATCGTGTATTGTTATTGGTACTAATCGGTGTAGCCTACCCGGCTGGGGTGGAGGAATAATGGGGGACTTTATGGGCGGGTTCCTCTGGTTACATGCTAGGTGGCAGCAGACAACACCGGGCCTTCTGCATGGTGGGTGTGTAGGGGTGTGTGCTGGAGGTGTAGAAGTGGCGTGAGGATTTTGGTGTGTGGTGGAGGTGTGTGGGATACCCCCACCCCCTACACCCCACCACACACACCTATACCCCCACATCCCCACCACACACCTACACCCCCGCCACATCCATAAACTCCCCACCACACCACAGACCACTCCCACCACACACCCACCACTCACACACACCGCATCTACACCACCACCACACACACCTACACCACACCCACCCACCAGGCACCTACACCCCCACCACACACACCCACCACATACGCATCCCTAAACCCCCACCACACACCCACCACACACCTACACCCTCACCACACCCCTAAACCCTCACCACACACCTACACCAACACACACATCTGTGTGGTGGGGGTGTAGGGGTGTGTGCTGAGTGAGTATGGTGGGGGGTGTAAGGGTGTGGTGGGGGCATAGGGATGTGGTGGGTGTATGTGGTGGGGGTGTAAGTCTGTGTGGTGGGGGTTGAAGGTGTATGTGGTTGCAGTGTAGGTGGGTATGTAGGTGGAGGTGTGTGATAGGTGAGTAGGATGTGTGTGGTGGAGGTGAAGGTGGTTTGTGGTGGAAGTGTAGGGGTGTCTTGCAGAGCGGCACCTCACAATCTTTAGCATCCCTAAACCCCCACAACAGCCCTGAACCCCCACCACACACCCCACCACACACCTATACCCCCACTCCCTACACCCCACCACACACACCTATACCCCCAATACCCCCACTACACACATCAAAGTTTGGAAATGGCAAAACACACAAGACCTTGGCCCTTCACGAGTCGCCACCTGCCAGCAGTATATTGCAAAAAGGAGTTGCAACAAAAGTACCCCATTACGCGTTCTTAGTACACTTACATCTTCCTTGGGAATCTGGATGGCCTGCGAAGGGCTTGACTTCTTGTAGAACCGCACATGGTCGATTGGGTTCTTCTCCTTCATCCCGAAGTCCAGGCTAACAATCTGTAAACAGAAGTCCAATATAATGATGCTAACAATGTGCAAACAGAAGTCCAACATAATGACGCAAACAATCTGTAAACAGAAGTCCAACATAATGATGCAGGGATGAAAGTGGTGTCCGGGAAAAAAAGCGGAAATGCTGATATTCTCCCATAGGTTTAACATTGCCAGGGAATCGCGGAAAATTCCCGGAAGTCGGGTTTTATATATATTGGTATACGCTGATAGTGCTGCACTGTTTGAAGCGTAGTGTACGCTGATAGTGCTGCAACGCTTGGAGCATTTATTAATATTAGTAGTGTATGCTGATAGTGCTGCGGCATCAGCACCATCAAAGAAGAGTGTACGCTGATAGTGCTGCAATGCTTGGAGCATTTATTAATATTAGTAGTGTACGCTGATAGTGCTGCGACATCAGCACCATCAAAGAAGAGGATAATAATAATAATAATAATAATTAGTATACGCTGATGGTGCTGCGGGTTTGAAAAATCGCGGAGATCTTTCATCCCTGATGATGCTAACAATCTGTAAACAGAAGTCCGACCTAATGTGGCTAACAATTTGTAAACAGACGTCCAATGTAATGAGGCTACCCATCTGTAAACAGAAGTCAAACATAATGATGCTAACAATCTGTAAACAGACGTCCAATGTAATGAGGCTAACAATCTGTAAACAGAAGTCAAACATAATGAGGCTAACAATCTGTAAACAGAAGTCCAATGTAATGAGGCTAACAATCTGTAAACAAAAATCAAACATAATGACGCTAACAATCTGTAAACAGAAGTCCAATGTAATGAGGCTAACAATCTGTAAACAAAAATCAAACATAATGACGCTAACAATCTGTAAACAGAAGTCCAATGTAATGAGGCTACCCATCTGTAAACAGAAGTCAAACATAATGACGCTAACAATCTGTAAACAGAAGTCCAATGTAATGAGGCTAACAATCTGTAAACAGAAGTCAAACATAATGACGCTAACAATCTGTAAACAGAAGTCCAATGTAATGAGGCTAACAATCTGTAAACAGAAGTCAAACATAATGACGCTAACAATCTGTAAACAGAAGTCCAATGTAATGAGGCTAACAATCTGTAAACAGAAGTCAAACATAATGATGCTAACAATTTGTAAACAGAAGTCCAATGTAATGAGGCTAACAATCTGTAAACAGAAGTCAAACATAATGACGCTAACAATCTGTAAACAGAAGTCAATTAATGAGGCTAACAATCTGTAAACAGAAGTCAAACATAATGACGCTAACAATCTGTAAACAGAAGTCCAATGTAATGAGGCTAACAATCTGTAAACAGAAGTCAAACATAATGACGCTAACAATCTGTAAACAGAAGTCCAATGTAATGAGGCTAACAATCTGTAAAGAGAAGTCAAACATAATGACGCTAACAATCTGTAAACAGAAGTCCAATGTAATGAGGCTAACAATCTGTAAACAGAAGTCAAACATAATGACGCTAACAATCTGTAAACAGAAGTCCAATGTAATGAGGCTAACAATCTGTAAACAAAAATCAAATATAATGACGCTAACAATCTGTAAACAGAAGTCAAATGTAATGAGGCTAGCAATCTGTAAACATAAATTCCTCCTACACGAGTGAGGGTTGACCCATGCATCTGGTAGGGACGGCAAGCCCCGGTGGCGGCGCCACAGGTCAGGTGAGCACACAGGAGGCAGTACATAGAATCGGGGTAAGAATAATATATAATCAAATAATTCGTTTCCGAGCCTTTATACTCGTATAATACTTATACATCACCTAACCTCCCTGCTCCCCGCTCCACCAACATGGAAACTCTCACTCCTTCTCCTGCCTCCTGTGTGTGCACACTGCCTATCCACTACCACTAAAACCTCACGGCTACCCAACATACATTAATGTTTCTGCATTTTCCCAATATAACAGTAGGTACCGGTGTAGCAGGAAATCGCAAACCCTGTAAATCGCAAACCCCTACTTGTGATTTCCTAGGAAATCGCAAACCCCCATGCCATATATGGGCATGGAGGGTTTGCGATTTCCTAGGAAATCACATATCCCCCCTGGAGATCACAAACCCCCCATGTTACTGATACACCACTCCGTACCAGGTTTAAGGGCGGTGTTAGGTACCGATTAGGCCCAAATCTATTCAATGCTATCATATGTAACAGAATTACATACTCAAAAAGTGAAATTTGATCAAATTAACCCTAAAATCGAAGTGATATTAACGCCGCCGCTAGAGCGGGGGTTTGTGATTTCCTAGTAAATCGCAAACCCCGGGATGTGCAATTTCCAGGGGTTTGCGATTTACTGCCACACCGGCAGCGAAATATATAATAAAAAGTGGAAGGATGTTAGGGGAGTTTTGCTAACCAATTTCCATTCTACATATATAAAGGAATTTAAATTGTCAATTGCTAAATCAATTAGTCAAGCAGATGGGTGGATCTTCTTCAAATTTTGCACACATAGCATGTGGAACTAATGCATATTGGCTATAGCCATAATTTTGCTCAAAATATCAAAAGCTACATTTTGATTGCAAATGCAAATTAAAAGTGTCTGAAATCAAATATATTGATTTAAGTAAATCTTTAAATATTCACTGTGCCAGAGCAATGGTTGGATCGTCCACAAATTTGGTCCAATATTAGACTATGTATTCTGTAATATATCTCAATAGATATCAATGTCATATACATGTTTCTACATGGGTGTTACCATTGTGAAACTAGTGTAGTCAGCAAAGGTCCAAACAAGTTAGTGTCAATTTTCTCTCTGCGGCTCCTTGCACTAACTAGCACTATAGTAAGCTTGGTATCATTGGAAAGGGAATCAAATTGTCTATCTATCCATACCAAATCTTATTAGGTTTTAAATATTGTAGTGGTCTGCACTGACCTCTCAGGCAAGGAGCCGCATAGACAGGTAGGCGTGGGTAGTGTGTTGATATCAGGGAGCCTAGGTGGTGTAATGGTTAGCACACTGGCCCGGAATGCAAAGAGATGTGGGTTCGAGTCCCGCTCTAGGCGCAGTTTTTCCCATTTTCATCACCCCCATGACACTGGTTGCCGTGATCAGGATCCTGTACAAGCTTTGCGCTGTATGGTTGTTGAACCTACCCTGTGTATGATGTGTTAGTGCATTGCCTGTATGTATGTAATTGTAAGCATTACAAGACTTACAATTCCAGGGGGACGAGTGTAATGGTCTGCACTGACCTATCAGGAAAGTAACCGCATAGACAGTTAGGCATGGGTAGTGTGGTGATATCAGGGAGCCTAGGTGGTGTAATGGTTAGCACACTGGCCCGGAATGCAAAGAGATGTGGGTTCGAGTCCCGCTCTAGGCGCAGTATTTCCCATTTTCATCACCCCCATGACAATATTCTTTAATTCAGTAAATGGATTTTAATCTTTCAAAATAATTTAAATTGCAGAATTTGACATGATTGACCTTTTTGACCTATGGCAACCTATATATGGATAGAAGGCTGAGGTCACTGTGCTTCTTTTCGTACCATCCATAACTTTCTCTGATGTAGTGCAAGGAAGCGTGAGCCCATTAAAGAGACTCTGTTTTCAGAGTCGTTTTCATTGACACCAGTCATCATCATCATCATCATCATCATCATCATCATCATGCTGTCAGTAAACAGAAAACCATGTCACTGTGGCAGCATCAAGGGCAGTTGATGTATGGAACTCCCAACATCTCCCGACCAGCCACTGCAGGGACAAATAGTTTTGCGCCTGTCTGGACATGTTCTTGACACCAGTAATGAAGGAATATTCACTAAATACACTCATCATACACATGGATTTTACTTAAATACAAACGTACTATATATTCAACCCAACAACAACCTCGGATAGAAAATATGTTGATCTTCTAGGTGATGTAATTTCATCAAAATCAAATACATACAGAAATAGTTACAAGCATGTGAATATTGATTTTAAAAAATCACCATTCATGGACTTTTTCATGCCACTGCCGGTACCTAATAACAGCGCATTAGATTCCACCCAAAGACACTCAATGTCAACACACAACGCAATCCGTTGTGTGGCTTCCATCCCTAAGCACCAGAATCAATTGAAAAGTACCAATATACATTTTCTTTCATCACTCATCACATTCTCATTTCCTAGTTTATTCATCATTAAAAATGACTTCTGCAAATGCATAAACGATACACAATGATATGGCCGGAAGACCAGTGCCTCGGCACTGACAAATGCATTGTTCTGAAGAATAAAACTATTTCCCTCCCCCCACAAAAATCCCTTTTTTTTTGTATGTCATCGTATTTGTCATTAGGGCTGGAAGACCAAGGCTCCGGTTGACATGGTATTCAGGAATAACATCACTTGAACAGAAAAAGAGTGACAAATGTGCACCTCGATGCGCGAAAAGGAAGAAGGCAAGGCGGGGGTGGAAGAAAGGCGTTTTTATTTCACGCCTCAAACAGTGCATACAGGTTAAGGAGTGGGTAAGCTCATGAGGAGCAAGATAAGGTGGAAAAGTTCGGGTCAGGTCAAATGTCAGTGGCGTGAGGGGGTGCCGAGGAGCCCTCCACCACTGGGAAGAGGAAGAGTAAGAGGAAGTCGGGTGGGTGGGCGGAGGAAACTGGAGAGAGGTGGAAGACGGCTGGAGGGTGAGTGCCTGAGGGAGGCCGACGGGCCGCCTTATAACGGAGGAAGGGGGCGGGACAGCAGGTGAGGTGTGATAGCGGGCGGCCCGGGGGAGGGCGAGAGGTGGCGAGCAGCGGGCGTCGGGTGAGGCGCGAGCGCTGGAACAAAGAAGGTGGCGAGGGAGGGGGGGGGGTGGCGAGCCGGGGGTCGGCCGAGGTGAGGAGGCAGCGCCGCAGCGGCGGGGGAGGGTCTCTTCCTCTCCTCGCATCAAGCGTAATGCTTCGCATTACGACCGATGCGCGAAAAGGAAGAAGGCAAGGCGGGGGTGGAAGAAAGGCGTTTTTATTTCACGCCTCAAACAGTGCATACAGGTTAAGGAAACAGAGTCCAATGAAAGAGCAAATAGGCTCATAAGGAGCAAGTGTGATGAATGCACAGTAATACAGAGTTAAGAGTAATGATGAACAAGCTCCAGTGAGCAAGGAACAAGCTCGTAAGGAGCAGAGTAATAAAGCTAGTAAGAGGCTCCCAGGAAGGAGTGGGTAAGCTCATGAGGAGCAAGATAAGGTGGAAAAGTTCGGGTCAGCTCAAATGTCAGTGGCGTGAGGGGGTGCCGAGGAGCCCTCCACCAAAACGGCGGAGAGGGCTCGAGGGGCGCCCGAGGGCGCGAGGCGGGGCACGTATGCATGAAGGGGGTCCGGAGATGGAGGTCTGGGCGGAGAGGGCTGGCGGCGCGCCCGAGGCGGAGCAGGTGGGGCGGGCCGGCCGAGAGGTGGGCCGTGTCGGGGGTCAGGCTCCCTCTCGGGGCGGGGAGTGTCCGGGGCCTGCGTCGACAGGGAGCGGGCGGCCAAAAAGGGGGAGGCCCGCTCCTTGGCGGGATCCGGTGAGGAGGTCCGACGAGGGTCGAGCAGGGGGGCAGCAAAGTCCTCGGGGCTGGATGGGGTGGTGGTCGGGGTCTGGGCGGCGGTGTTGTTGAAGGCGGTGTCGTGAGGATCGGCGGCAGAGGGTTCCTCCTGAGGCTGGGCTGGGATGTGATCCGAGGTGTGATGCCCGAGGTGATGATCCTCGGCTGGGACTGGGCGGCGCTGCGATCGGTGGTCGCTGGGAGGTTGTCGGCGGGGCTTGCGGGGCTGTCGGCAGTGGTGAGGGTGAGGCGCCGGAGGGGTCCCCCCGGGCCGGCTGGGGGGAGGCCGGCGGATCAAAAATCCGCCGAGGTGGCGGGGGGGGTCTGGCGCTCACGGGTTTGCTTCGTGATGCAGTCGGCCTCGCTGTGCATGGTGAAGACGCGCCTCACGTTGGCGCAGTACGCACAGACGTGACGGCGTCTGTCCCCCGCCTCACCGTGGGCCTCCCCGACGTGGGCCCGATCGCACGAGGCGTGGTGCGGTTCCAGGCCGGGCAGGGTACCCCGTGGATCTCCCTATCGTAGGTGGTGCGGGCGTCGGCCTGGACTCGGGGGAAGTGCGCGCCTCGGTGGAGGGGGTCGAGTGGGCGGGCGGGGGCGGCGGTGGCGTGGTCGTCGGGCATGGCGAGGCAGTCGAGTCTGAGGAGGTTCAGCGCTACCAGGTCATGCCACCCCTGGGGGAGGGTTCCGTCCGCGATGGAGGTAAACACCGTCTCGGAGTACCGGCGGACGGTCGCCCAGGGGTATATAAGGTTGTCCCGGCAGACTGCAAGGTGGTGATGGTGGAGTCCCTGGGCAGAGTGGGCGGGGAAATCGGGATGGTCGATGAGGGTGAGGAGGGCGAGGGTGTACTCGTCCTTCGTCGCCTCCCCCCTCTTCACCGGCTTCCTCTCGGGCCCTCGCTTCACCAGGTCGGAGGGGAAGATGTAGTTGGCCGGGATCCCTTGGCGTCTGGTGCAGTGCCGCGCCTCGGCGGATGCCAGGATGTCCCGGACGGCGTCGGCCGCGGATGCGGGCTGTAGCTGGTCCGCTCCTCCTGGTAGGCCGGCGAGGTGATGGGCGGTGCTTGGGTGGAGAGGTGGCGGAACCTCTCGTACTCCGGGTGCGCGGCCCCGGGGGGGTTGCCTGAGGCGGCGGCCCGGGCCGGGCCGCGGTGGTCGGAGGCGCCCGAGGTGTTGGGGCCTTCCCGGTGCCCAGGGAGTCGATCCGGGCGTGGATGTCGGCTGTGGCCTGGCGATGCTCCAGCTGCATGCGCTGCAGAGCCTCCAGCACTACCGACATCTCGGAGCCCGAGGGCGCCGCGGGAGATGCCGTGGCGGAGGCCGGCGAATCGTCCCTCCCGGGAGTTGGAGAGGGCCCCGGGGTGCGGGGGGCGGCCCGGGAGCCCTTCCGTCCACGTCCTTTCCCTTGAGGCATGTTGAAGCTGGGGTGAGGCAGAGGTCCGAGGTGGAGGTGCAGATGAAGACAGGGTAGAGCAGGAAACTGGAGAGAGGTGGAAGACGGCCAATGCCTACTCAACCACCATGCCTGGTGGTAATGGGCACAGTTGGGCCCCCTGGTGCGGGAGATGGCTGTGTACGGCCGGCCAACCAGTGGTCCACAACTGGTTCATCAAAGGCTGCAGTATGTGTTGTCCTGTCTGTGGGAAAGTGCATATAAAAACCCTTTGCTGCTTATCAGAAAATGTAGCCTCTATGGTGAAATAGGGTTTCCTCCAAAGAAATGTCAGAATGGCCATATCTTTGACGTCGAATAGCTGATGATAAATCAATGCGCTCTAGAGGCATCATTAAATAAAACAAGCTTTTTTTTGTGTACAGCAAGCATTAGTCGCTGGTTGTGGCGTGCTTACCTGGATAACAATGTCAGTAGCATCCAGGTCAGAACCTTCCACGATCTCCGCAGCCAGCAACGGCTTGTCGCTCTGGAAGAACAAGGTGGGGATTAGTGTTTCATTCAGGCAACTAGAGGCAGTTTTTAGTGTTTCATTCAGGCAACTAGAGGATGGTATTAGTGTTTCATTCAGGCAACTAGAGGCAGTTTTTAGTGTTTCATTCAGGCAACTAGAGGATGGTATTAGTGTTTCATTCAGGCAACTAGAGACGGGTGTTACTGTTTCATTCAGGCAACTAGAGGTGGGTATTAGTGTATTATATTCAGGCAACTAGAGGTGGGTATTAGTGTTTCATTCAAGCAACTAGAGGCGGGTGTTAGTGGTTGTTTCATTCAGGCAACTAGAGGCAGGTATTAGTGTATTTCATTCAGGCAACTAGAGGCAGGTTAGTGTTTCATTCAGGCAACTGGAGGCGGGTATTAGTGTGTTTCATTCAGGCAATTAGAGGTAGGTTAGTGTTTCATTCAGGCAAATGGAGGCGGGTATTAGTGTGTGCACAGGTTTCATTCAGACAAATAGAGGTAGGTATTAGTATGTATTTCATTCACACAACCAGAGCCAGGTATTATTGTGCTATGGGTTTCATTCAGACTACCAAACAGTTATTGGCTGTATGCGTGTGAGTTTCATTCAGACATGGGTGCGGGTTTAGGTGCCTCGATCCGCTTGAATGCACATCAACCAGAGCATATTCTATTCAAGTCCCTGGGACCTCAAACCCCACATCGGACAATAACTGTCACGGTTCACTAAAACCCATATATATATGCCAGAATATTGATGTAAACGCCATATGAATCATGCCCATACACCAACCACCGACCGCATTCATCCACATTCATCATTCATGACCTGCAACACAGGATTTCTGTGTTTTTTAAAGTCGCCAATCTACCCTGACCTGACGTCACTAGATATTATTTACTACATTCTGTAATGTGGCCACAAGACCAGTGCATCAGCACAGAAACAAGAGATATTTGTGAAATAAAATGATTGGAAAAAAATCCACAAAACTCTCACCAATTTGAAGTGGGTGACATTCTTGTCCTTTGATGGCTTGCTCTGCCCGATGCACTTGTATAAGTCGCGCCTCTCCATCCGCTGCAGGATTTCGCGTGCCTCTCGAAGGTCTTCGCAAGTAGAGTACAGGATCTGGTGGAAGACGTGGTCAGTGACGCGCGTGAAGGCCACTGGGTCGTGGATGGATTCGGACATCGTCTTCGGCACCCTGTTAATGAGGAATGAGGTTAGATACGCCTGAATGCCACACCGCTCCCCGACCACATGACCCCGGCCATGGCAGGGGAGCGTTAGCGTAGGGCATCGATTGCCTATTTATAGCGGACCACCACTCTATCACAGGTGGTCACGTGACCAACCCTCCATGCTGGAGCACAGTATTTAAGCACTTGCGACACGTGCCCAAAGGTCAGTCTATGACCAGTGCCCGACCTCTTGAGGGATAAAAATCTGAATTGACACTCCGGTGTTCATTTTCTTCCTTTCGATCCATCACAAATGTAATATCAGACCACTTAACAGACAACCCGGGCTCTTTCAGATTTCGATTCAGTTTAATTAGCTAACTGTAAAGCAAATGGGGGACATGTTTGAAAATGGGAACGTGTTTTATTGTTTTAGTGTCCCACCCTCAAAGCTTTCCTGTTTCCTGCACTTCAAATAGTTTTGGAATTATTAAATACAGCAATTCTCCTATTTTCATTCAATTCCATATTCATGTAGAATTTATGATTCAATTATTGCAGGTTTTATCTTCACTTGCTCTAGTTATAGTTAGATCTGATCTTTTTTGAAAACTATTATAGATTAGCCAACATGTTTAGATTTCATCCAACCCACTGGATGTCAAACTTGTTTACAAACAGACTGGGGAGGAGATAACCCATTCCACTCTCCAGGCACATATTTTGTTAGACCCCGATCACACAAGGCTTGCGACCAAAGCAAAAAACGCGGGGGGGGGGGGGGAGGTAGGTGACTGATCGGGGAAGACTGGTTGGTAATCGGTTGGAGATCTGTCGGTTGGTTGGTTGTTTGTTGGAGTTTTAAGTCCTGGCAACATCTCAGGTCATATCAGGACTAGTACCGACTTGTGACAGTGCACACTCAGAGCAACTCTATAGTGCTGCCCCACTGGGAAATCAGTGCCGGCACCATGACCTGATATTCCTCACAAACACATTATCCCGACATTGAGCTAACCAGTCCTTGCCATATCCTATTAATGCCGAGTTCCTGGCTAGGAAGCAACAAATATCAATTTTAGAAGTCATTGGTTTGACTCGACCTGGAACCGAACTCCTGATTTACGACACGCGAGGCTCGTGCTCTACCGATTCGGCCATCGCGCCCGGTATGATCGGTCAGTGAGTGGTGAGGAACTGATTTGTGACCTATTGATGTTAGATTGCAGATCAGTCATATGACCGATCGCAACCTTTCTAAGATCATGGAAGACTGGTCAGCGATCAGTCAGCGATGATCCCTGACTGGTCAGTGATCAAAATGCCATCAAAATGCTCACTCACTCTGCGACTAATCGAGACCAGTCTTGGACTAATCGCCAACCTATAAAAAAGGATTGGCGACCTCCTAGTGACTCATTTTGGTCGCAACGAGGTTTTTAGTGCAACACTTGCAACATCCTTGCAACCAAAATGGTCGCAAATTGCTCGGCGACCAGTGAGGACCAAATAGAGACTTTTGCGAACACCCAATGTTTTTTGTCGCAAACCTAGTGCGACTGTTGTCTTATATAGACAGATTGTAAAATATCTTGACTTTCTGCACACGGTTACATTATAAGATTTGATCACACTTAAAATATCTAGATGTCCTATATAGATAAGGCAATATATAGATCATCCCAGGTCCCATACTGATAAGGCGGACAAATTGCCTCTGTGGGAGACTCGTGTGTAATGTATATCAGATCTGTATTGAGTAAACCAGATATAATAGTAATGTCTGATCTGATTTCCAGAATACGGTGTGCAGCTGGGATGTGGGAAAGGTTGGAGAACCTCAGCTGTACACATTCCTGCCAGGTTAGTGACTATTTTACGGAACACTAACATGGCAGCAATAAAGAGTAAAATAATAATATTCCATGGACCAATGACATCATGTACCTCAAATGACATTTGTGTATGAGTGCTGGAGAGGACTAAAGACAGGGAGAGCTGGCAGTCACCATCAGGCCTTCCAAGTGTTCACAGGTGGTTTTGATTCTGTGTCCGTATTCTATGTCATGGATGCAGTTATACATTGCAGTCCACTTCTATATTATTGCTGCGTTCATATGAACTGGTGAATATGGTGTTTCCGACTTCACGACCTGTGAATTGCGTTCAAGTGAGTTCACAACTCGTGAACACCACCTGTGAACTGGAGATTTTGGAACCTGCTCCTTACTCACCACTCGTGAAGAAATGGCGGTGTCGCAGTTTCCGCCGTCCGTCGTACGCACGGTGCAAAACATTAGTTTTATTCAAAATTAATAGAAATCCAGAACCCTAACCTTATAAATTTGGTATAATCTTTATGGTAAAGATGTTTTCTATATGTGTACCAAGCGATTTGTTTCTAGGTGGTGTGGTTTTAGAGATATTTCACTTTTTCTGTATGAAGATTTGACAATTCCTCTATTATCGCCCAGGATGATATATGTTTACAGCGGATTGCCAAATGAACGCTCTCAGTTTACATGGTCGTGTTAACCAGCAGTAACTGGGAAGTTCACCATGTACACGAGGACCGTATGAACGCAGCATTAAGCAAGGCAACTATACAACTCTACTTCTCCACACCATTTCCTCTATTCATATCCTACTTACAATTGATTGACTTATATTCTATTCTAACCAACATCCACTTTAACCTATAATTTGTTTGTTGTTTGACATCCTAGCAACATCTAAGGTCATATCAGGACGGGTACCGACTTGTGACAGTGCGCACTCATAGCGACTTTATAGTGCTGCCCCACTGGGAGACCAGGCCACCAGCACCATGACCTGATATCCCACTCAGTCACATTATCCTGACACTGAGCCAACCAGTCCTTGCCCTATCCTAATAATGCCGAGCAACTGGCTAGGAAGCGACAAGTATGAATTTTTAAGTCATTAGTTTGTCTCGACAAGGGTTCGAAACCACGATCCCACGGTCTACCAACACGGGAAACGGACGATCTAACCTATTCGGCCATCACGTCTGGTCTTTTAACCTAGAAAGATCTGGCGAACACATTTAAAGGGGTATTCTCATGGAGAGATTTGACAGTACATATGTAGTGCTGCTAGTTTATGCTGTACACAAGTAATCCACACATACCCATCGATACCCGGGAACTTGAGGTACTTGTCAGCCTTGAGTAGAGCTTCAGTGATCCTAGAGCCAGAAAACATCCGCATTTAATTAAAAACCTCAAGTAGCCTATGTGATCATAAACATTCACATTCAAATAAACAACGTAAACAGAGCCTTTGTGATCCTAGAGCCAGAAAACATCCGAAATTAATTAAAAAACTCAAGTAGCCTATGTGATCATAAAACATTCACATTCAAATAAACAACGTAAACCGAGCCTTTGTGATCCTAGAGGCAGAAAACATCCGCAATTAATTAAAAAACTCAAGTAGCCTATGTGATCATAAACATTCACATTCAATTAAACAACATAAACAGAGCCTTTGTGATCCTAGAGCCAGAAAGCATCTACATTTAATTAATCGTAAACAGGGCCCCTGATCATACAGCCAGAAAACATCCACATATAATTAAACGTAAACAGGACCATGATCATAAAACATCTACATTTAATTAAACGTAAATAGGGCCCCTGATCCTAGAGCCTGAAAACATTCACATTTAATTAAACCTAAACAGGGCCATGATCGTAAAGCATCCACATTTAATTGAACAACGTAAACAGAGCCTTTGTGATCCCATAGCCAGAAAACAGGCACAATTAATTAAACAATGCAAACTGCCTCTGTGATCCTAAAACATCCATATTTAAAATTAAAGTTGCGTAATCTGCTAGTTTGAAGTTTCTGTCATATTAAAATTTTTATATATATTAGGTTTGTTATAATCTAGTATACTTTAATTTGCAGTAACTTATTTTAAATTGCTTAATTTAGAGATATTTGAAGTTAAAACATGCAAAATTAATTTTGGTGTGCACATAGAAATGACTACCCCAGGCTTTGGTTTCTCGGTGATCAGAAAGGCCATGCAGTGTAATACGAAAGCACCCTCTGACCCCATTCTGTCATGAGCTACAGAACACTGTAATATGAAAGCACCCTCGGACCCCATTCTGTCATGAGCTACAGAACACTGTAATACGAAAGCACCCTCTGACCCCATTCTGTCATGAGATACAGAACACTGTAATACGAAAGAACCCTCTGACCCCATTCTGTCATGAGCTACAGAACACTGTAATACGAAAGCACCCTCTGACCCCACTCTGTCATGAGCTACAGAACACTGTAATACGAAAGCACCCTCTGACCCCATTCTGTTGTGAGCTACAGAACACTGTAATACGAAAGCACCCTCGGACCCCATTCTGTTGTGAGCTACAGAACACTGTAATACGAAAGCCCCCTCTGCCATTCTGTCATGAGCTACAGAACACTGTAATACGAAAGCACCCTCTGACCCCATTCTGTCATGAGATACAGAACACTGTAATACGAAAAAAACACTATGACCCCATTCTGTTGTGAGCTACAGAACACTAATACGAAAGCCCCCCTCGCCGCCATTCTGTCATGACCTACAGAACACTGTAATATGAAAGCACCCTCTGCCCCCCATTCTTTTGTGAGCTACAGAACACTGTAATACGAAAGCACCCTTTGACCCATACCTGCCAACTTTTGTTAAACGAAAATCCTAATAATAGAAATCCATCCGAGCGAAGCGAGGCGCGCAAGCGTTCTAGGGGGGTCCGGGGGCATGCCCCCCCGAAAAATTTGAAAAATACATAAAAAATGGTGCATTCTGGTGCATTTTCAGAGACATTTTAGGCACATTATTAAAGAAATTATTACCAGTTGAAAAAGCGGAATAATATGTTTATAATTCGTAGGGCGGAATGAGAATAAAAAAATCGTAATTATTCCGCCAAAATCGTAATAGTTGGCAGGTATGCTGACCCCATTCTGTCATGAGATACAGAACACTGTAATACGAAAGCACCCTATGACCCCATTCTGTTGTGAGCTACAGAACACTGTAATACGAAAGCACCCTTTGACCCCATTATATCATTACCTACAGAACACTGTAATACGAAAGCACCCTCTGACACCATTCTGCCGTGAGCTACAGAACACTGTAATACAAAAGGTCCTTCCCATCCCATTCTGCGAGTTACAGAACATTGTAATACGAAAAGCCCTTCACATCCCATTCTGCGAGTTACAGAATGCTGTAATATGCAAGGCCATTCTCATCCCATTCTGTTAGTTACAGAATACTGTAATACGAAAGGCCCTTCTCATCCCATTCTGCAAGTTACAGAACATTGCAATACGAAAAGGCCTTCACATCCCATTCTGCGAGTTACAGAATGCTGTAATATGAAAGGCCCTTCTCATCCCATTCTGTGAGTTACAGAATTCTGTAATATGAAAGGCCCTTCTCATCCCATTCTGTGAGTTACAGAATACTGTAATACGAAAGGCCCTTCTCACCCCATTCTGCAAGCTACAGAACACTAATATGAAAGGCCCTTCTCATCCCATCCTGTAAGTGAGTTACAGCAGACCACTACATGCGCAGTGCAGCTGTGGAAGCAATGCACACACACTGGCAGAACCAATCATCTTATTGAGGAACATCTTCAACTCGCCACCTGAGTAGGACTACAGCAGTGTTAACCCACACCACCTGGTGTCACCGCTATGGTACCACTATATCAACCCTGCATTTCAATCTATGCTACTCTATGTACAACTGCATTGTTTATTCTAAGGACGGAAGGTATATTTCAGGACGGGGACGTGCTTGTGACAGTGCGCGCTCATGGTGACTTTTTAGTGCTGCCCCATGGGAAGACTACGCCACCAGCACCATGACCCATTATCTAACTCAGTCACATTATCATGATACTGAGCTAACCAGTCCTTGCCCTATCCTATTAATGCCAAGCATCAGGCGAGGTAGCAAAAAGAATCAATTTTGTAAGCCATTGTTTTGACTGGGCCGAGGTTCCAACCCATGACCTTCCTCATGAGAAGCCGCCCAGTGTTCTTACCGATTTGGCCATCCCATCCAGTCATTTACCTGCATTAATTGCCGTATTTATCTGTAAATATCCACATTTGTACAGGAGTTGAGTTTTATTTAACCACAAACATGTAGTAACGTAACTGTATAGCGTCTCCAAGGGGTCATCTTCCAGTCAAACAACCAATGTTACATCCAATTAAAGTTCATACCTACGCAAAAAACATTGTTACAACAATTCAATAATAAGACCATAAAGGTCGCATTCCTTACACGCGTAATGCATATGCGACAAAAAATCGAAACGCCTTGAAACCTATGAGCTACATTCCTTACACGCGTAATGCGAATGCATTATCCCGATCGGTCCATGTAGCGATCGGTGCGTAATGCATCAAGCTGGTGCGAATAGAAAAGCATCAGTCGCATTTGTCCATTGATATAAGGCTGGAGGAGGCGACTGATAATTACGGACAGCCGTTATATCTATGTACATTTATATCTATGTACCTTTTCGTACGTCACATGTGGGTTCCTACCTTTATAATAACCAAATTATAGATAAGTATTCATATTTCTGTGCATATGGTAGCATTTTTAGCTTTCCCGTAACCGTCTGTCTCCCGATTGGGATGATCCTAACATCCTAAAGTGAGCCATGTTAGGACCGTCCTTTCCTTATAGATGTGTATAAAACATGCATATATATGTATATAAGTATATATATGACAGAATGAATGATAGATAGCCACATGTACTTTTTATATACTTCACTGCATAACGCATAATGCGTGTAAGGAATGATGGCATTCGCATAACGCATAACGCATTACGCATGTAAGGAATGCCACCTTAAGAGTAGAGTTTCAGGATCGACAAAACTATATTATTCAATGAATGAATTATAATTGACTAAAAAATGTTTTTCAGACCGGTTTCTGACCACGATTACATAAAGGTTCATTTACACAAGGTGGTGTAAAAATGAAGTTATTGATTTGACTAGCAGGTTACTTGCTTATAAACTCCATTTAAGGCTGGAAGCACCCCCCATTCGCCCATAAGTTTCATGCGCTTACAGTCCGGTAGCACCTGAATGCGGCCGCAATCGGGTAACACTGTATTTCTGATATTATCCACAAATCTTCAGGAAAACATTTCTAGAAATGTAATTCAACTAAAGTTATGTAACAATTCGATCAGGACTCCATGGACTTAACAATTGAAATCTGTTTAGCGCTGATCGGGTTAACTAATAAATTTAGCTGGATCAGAGAAATAACATCCAGCTCTATTTCCACATATATGACAAAATACAAAAGTGTTGAGAACATTTCTCTCCCCCAAAACACAACTATTTGACGAGCACTCAAGTCAGATTTAGGCCCAAATCAAAATTCAAAGCACATTTGTATAATTCGGGGGTGAAATGGGCAGCGAGCAGGGGGGGGGGGTTGAAGCGCCGCCTGGAGGGAAGGAGGGGAATTAGGGGAGCTGCTTGGAAGCAGTCCTCCGCTCTCCAGGCCGCTCCCCTAATTCCCCTCCTTCCTTCCAGGTGGCACCTCACCCACCTGCTATCTGACCATTTCGCCACCGATTTAGCTAAATAAAATTAAAGGTAGGTCTTGATTGATGTTTAACCCCGTATCAGAAACAAAGGCCATATTCACGACGAGTGTTAGGCAATATGGCGATAAGTATTAATTATGTAAGTCAGGTTGGACTCGGCGTGGGATTGAACTCACAAGCTCTCGCATAGTAACAGACATCATATGCACTCACTTACCTAGATAAAAGATTCACCCGGTACTCGAAGTACACGGGTGAATACCAACCCTATATAAAAAAGGTCGAAAAAGCGGGTTAATGAAATGAGAGCCTAATTTCACAATCTAAGAAGCAACATTTATTCTTTGCAGATGTTTTCATATTTACCCGCTACTTTTGAGTTGGAAAATATAATAAAACATATACTTTAATGCAATTTAAAAGTGAAATCGACGGCATTCTCTGGGCGCCATCTTGTCTTTTTGCATTCTCTCCCATTTCACCAAATCTGTGCCAATATATGTAGCCATTTGATCATGGAACCACAGTTTCTACTTCATGTTCCATACTAAAGCTATTTTCGCCCGTATTTAGACTACGTTGTCATTCACCCATGTACTACAAGTACCAGGTGAATCTTTTATCTATCACTTACCCTGCCTGGTCTTTATGCACACTAAACAGTTGCATACGTCACCATGTCTTATGCCCGGTACACACCTACCGTTTGTGCGCGCACACCTCCCGTTTACGATCGAAAACTGCCCGTTTCGCGCACAAAAATCGCTAGGTGTGCGCCCCCGCGCACACCTAGCGATTGCGATTCGCGCATAAAACTCAGTTTTTAGTGCTAAAAGTGGCCGTTTACGATTGCAATTCGCGATTCGAAAAACGAATCGGCCCGTTTTCAGTTTTAAGCGGGTCGGGTCGAGTCGCGAGTTTTAGTGCGCGAATCGTATACGGTAGGTGTGTACCTAGCATTACAGGCCAGTCTGGAGACAAAAAGCGCCACGAAAATTGCCACCGAATTCAGTGCTTTCAGCCAATCAGAGCTCTCTTTTTCGATTGCAAATAGCTGCCCCCAATGGGGCGGCCATTTTCGAGGCAACCGACTGCCTTTGCCGTTCAGACTAGCGTGACGTCAGGAATTTCTCCAAGACCCCTCCGAAGCATACCATGAACACGGCCCTGGTAGTACTCCAGAAGCCTGTCACCGTGGCAACCATTAAACACTTCTAATATAGCTCCACCAGGGCCGCGTTCAACGAGGAGAAATTCCAAATTCTGCGCTACTCTGAACGGCGGTTTAGCAGTTGGGTGCATAGAAGATGGTGGCCTCCATAGAGTGCACTTCCAGCAGCCATTTGGATTTGAAAGAACAGCTCTGATTGGCTGAAACCTATGGCCATTTTGTAGGCATTTTCGCCTCCTACTAGTAAACTGCAACATCCCGGAGTCAACTCTGAGGCACACATTGACCGCAAATTGGCAAAAAAGACGTCAAAGCGTACCTGGAATGAGGCCCTGGTAGTGCTCCAGAAGCCTGTCACCATGGCAACCATTAGAACGCTCCAATGATAGCTACATCAGGTAGTACTCCAGAAGCGTGTAGTTGTAATGCTTATATAGTTACAACAGGTAGTGCTCCAAAAGCATGTAGTTGTAATGTTTATATAGCTACAACAGGTAGTGCTCTAGAAGTGTATAGTTGTAATGCTTATATAACTACAACAGGTAGTGCTCCAAAGTGTATAGTTGTAATGTTTATATAGCTACAACAGGTAGTGCTCCAAAAGTGTATAGTTGTAACACTTATATAGTTACAACAGGTAGTGCTCCAGAAGCGTGTAGTTGTAATGTTTATATAGCTACAACAGGTAGTGCTCCAGAAGCGGATAGTTGTAGCACTTATATAGTTACAACAGGTAGTGCTCCAGAAGTGTGTAGTTGTAATGCTTATATAGTTACAACAGGTAGTGCTCCAGAAGCGGATAGTTGTAACACTTATATAGTTACAACAGGTAGTGCTCCAGAAGCATATAGTTGTAATGCTTATATAGCTACATCAGGTAGTGCTCCAGAAGCATGGAGTTGAAATGCTTATATAGCTACAACAGGTAGGGCTCCAGAAGCACGTAGTTGTAATGCTTATATAGATAATAGAGGCAGTGCTCCAGAAGCGTGTAGTTGCAACACTTATATAGTTACAACAGGTAGTGCTCCAGAAGCATGTAGTTGTACTGCTTATATAGCTACAACGGGTAGTGCTCCAGAAGTGTGTAGTTGTAATGCTTATATAGTTACAACAGGTAGTGCTCCAGAAGCGTGTAGTTGTAACACTTATATAGCTACAACAGGTAGTGCTCCAGAAGCGTGTAGTTGTAACGCTTATATAGCTACAACAGGTAGTGCTCCAGAAGCGTGTAGTTGTAATGCTTATATAGTTCCAACAGGTAGTGCTCCAGAAGCATGTAGTTGTAACACTTATATAGCTACAACAGGTAGTGTTCCAGAAGCGTGTAGTTGTAATGCTTATATAGTTACAACAGGTAGTGCTCCAGAAGCGTGTAGTTGTAACACTTATATAGCTACAACAGGTAGTGTTCCAGAAGCGTGTAGTTGTAATGCTTATATAGTTACAACAGGTAGTGCTCCAGAAGTGTGTAGTTGTAATGCTTATATAGTTACAACAGGTAGTGCTCCAGAAGCGTGTAGTTGTAATGCTTATATAGTTACAACAGGTAGTGCTCCAGAAGCGTGTAGTTGCAACGCTTATATAGCTACAAAAGGTAGTGCTCCAGAAGCGTGCAGTTGTAATGCTTATATAGCTACAACCGGTAGTGGTCCAGAAGCGTGTAGTTGTAATGCTTATATAGCTACAAGAGGTAGTGATCCAGAAGTGTATATTTGTAATGCTTATATAGCTACAAGAGGTAGTGCTCCAGAAGCGTATAGTTGTAACGCTTATATAGCTACAAGAGGTAGTGATCCAGAAGCCTATTATAGATACAGCAGGTAGTCCTATACAAGCCTATCACCATGGCAACCATTAAAATATTACTTGTATAACTACACCAGATAGTGCCATCACGACACAATGTTGCCATGGCAACCATTATAATACTTCTTACTGCACCTTCAGACATTAAATTCTAGTCTCCCATGATATTGGAATTTTTAGACCAACATAGCCCTATTTCCATGATCTTCGATGACTGACGGTTAACAGTCGGCATCCCATGTGTTTCCCTCAAATTACATTGGTTGGTTGTTAGAGTTTTATGTCCTGGTAACATCTAAGGCCATATCAGGATGGGTACCGACTTGTGACTGTGCACTCATGGTGACTTTATAGTGCTGCCCCACTGGGAAATCAGGCTGCCGGCACCATGATCCAAAATCCAACCCAGTCACATTATCCTAACACCTGCCCTATATTTATGCCGAGGACTAGGCAAGGAAGCAACAAGTATAAATTGTGATGTCATTGGTTTGACTCGACTGGGATCCTCAAATTACGTGATTTGATAGTGCCAGTACATGCAACTGGACCGTTGTGGCTAGAGGACCTAGGGTGAAAATATTACCACGTTGTTTACATGTGTTTACACATCAACTCACACTAGTCAGCAGAAAACAAAATAAAATTTCAATACAATGAAAACAAGTAAATGAATTCTACATTTGAATATAGAGAAATGCAAAATTCCATGATTTTCAAAGACTATCAACAACAGGCCAAATTCCATGATTTAAAGGTCATAGAAAATGTTATTTTAAAATTCCATGATATTCAGGCAATCTTACTTTGCTACTAATCTAAATAATTAATGTCACTTCCCAATTCCTCTCTGTGCAGCCTAAACCGCTAATGCCAGGATGAACGGGAAAAGGTATGGGGGGGGGGGGGGGGGCGCGCGCATGTTTAAATTTTTTAATTACATTTGTTGATTAAGCAGGGAAAATTTCAATCACAGATAATTGGTCTTCCTCATTCCACTGCTCCTTGCCCTATTCTAGTAATGCCGATCACCAGGCTGGGTAGCGAGAAGTATAACTTTTGAAGTCATTGGGATTGGCTTGAACGTCATCATCATCATGCTGTCGGGCGCGATGCGACAAAGACTGCTTTCATTACTTGACTGCCGCTCTCCATTTAGCTCTCTGCTGTGAGAGTTGCATCCATGAGTCGGTCTTAATGTCGAAGAGGTTCAAAATCCGGCTGAGTCAAACCAATAACATACAAATTGATACTTGTCGCTAATTAGCCTGGCGTTTGGCATTCCTAGGAGTAATATTTCAGCGACAAGTATCAATTTGTAAGTCATTGGTTCGACTCCACCAGGGTTCGAACCTGTGGGTTCAAATCCCACAATCTACAAAAACTGGAGACGGACACTCAACTCATTCGGCCATCCCGTCTGGTCGATAAAGTTGCATAGTCCGATGGTTTTGAATTTCTATCCTTTCCTGAGATAAATATATTAGGTTTGTTTTTCTTTTCGTAAATAGGTGTGGATATGGGGGCGGGGGGGGGGGGGGAGGGAGGGGCCTATGGGCAGGGGGTGGGGGGTGGGGGGTGGGGAGGGACAGGCAGGGTGAGAGCAGGCATGAGAGAGGGTCAATGGGTCGTTCAGTAGGTCGCATTCTATCCTGGCAGTGCCAGGTTTTGTGCCTGATAGTACAGGCTGAGTTAGAATCTACCTTACTTTAGTTTGACATAAATATGAAGTTTTCATCGGACTATGTAGCTTAAGGAACAGTGGAATGAGGAAACCTAATAGACCCCCTCCAGTTAAGCTAGTGACATCTATCGGAAGAATCTAGAACCACTCTGTTCGGGTACTTCCCCCTTCCCCGCCCCCCCCCCCCCGCGAGTGCCTATGATTTCACATACTATATCTGCGTAAAGAATGCATGGACAAATAATAAAATGCCTGATTATATTCAGATATTCATATTGCAACAAGCATTAAGCTCTTATCCTTGTAATATATATATAAAAAAGACAACTATATTGTATTTTTCTTTTGGAATTTCATCGCCGCTCTTTTCACGTGTATTACACCCCACCCCACCAGTTAAAGCTGCATAGTCCGATGAAAACCTAACATTTTGAAAACCTAAATAATTATCTAGATTTGATTCTACATATTAAACTTAGGTAATAGTGCACTTATTAACATTTGTCACCACATTGAAGGGCACACTGAGGCAACTTAATATAATCTGTTATTGCAAAAATGTATGGGGTCAGATTTTTGGCATGCTTGCCAAAATTAATTTAGCATGTGTGCACTTTAGATATCTCAAAATTTATCCATTTCAAAATCAAAGTTATTTCAAACTAAAGTAAGGTAGATTATAATGACCAACCTAATATATTAATCTCAGAAAATTACAGAAACTCAAAACCATGGGACTATGAAACTCTAAGCTAGTGACATCTATTGGCAGAATCTGGAACCACTCTATTCGGCTACTTTCCAGCTTAACTGCCGGAGTTCGATTGTCTGCGATTGAAATTTCTCCTACTTAATTGAAGAACATAATTTTGTTGTTAAACATATATATTTTTTTAAGCGGAAGCTGGTGTCGACAGACGGGGCAGGGTACTTACATTATCTCACAGACGGCCTTGACCTTATGCTGGTACACCTGGCGGTGCAGCATGGCACGCAGCGCGAACATATCGTACACGTTCCCTATCTCCTGTAAAACCATTGTGGTGACACGAAGAAGGCATCAGCAACTTCCACAAACAAGCACCACACAGACGCTGCTCCGCGCGCTGCCTGCTGGGTCATAACACGTCACTTCCGGTTCCCTGCCCGCGCTGTCCAATCAGGTTCCTGGGGCGCGCTCATGTGCGACGCAAGGATACTAAATATGTGCAGTCTTAAAGCTGCATAGTCCGATGAAAACATCAAATTTTCAAAACCAAAACAATTATCTAAATTTGATTCTATATATCTAACTTAGATACAGGCACACTTATCAAACATTTGTCACCAAATAGAAGGGAATACTGAGCCAATTCAATATATATATAAATTGTTACTACAAAAGCCTAGGTTGTCAGAGTGTTGGCGTGCTCGCCAAATTAATTTGGAATGTCTGCACATAAGATATCTCAAAAGTTAGCAATTTAGAATAAAAGTTGCTTCGAACTAAAGTAAGGTAGATTATAACGATCAATCTAATATATTTATCTCAGAAAATGACAGAAACTCAAAACCATCGGACTATGCAACTTCAATGCGGCATAGTTTGGTGTAATCAGCAAATTTGTCTAACTTAAAACACTTACATAAATTTGATCCTACATATTCAACTTAGATACTGGTACATTTTAAACATTTAAACATTTGCAAAAAAGCATAGAAGCAATGCTAAGTAGATTTAATAGAACCTGTCACCGCTGAACCCTACAATCACCAGCATTTCGCCATGTACAGCAACATTAATGTTGCCTGTTTTCAATTAGAATATCTCCAAAGTTAACCGGTCAAAATAAAGGTTACATCAAAATGAAGTGAAGTAGTAACAATCATTTCGACATATTTATCGAAAATAAATAATGCAAAAACTCAAACCTATCGGATTATGCAAGTATAGTAAAACCTCTCTAAATCGACCGGCCATGGGACCGACTTTAAATGGTACATTTAGGGAGGTGGTCGCGCTAGGGAGTTTTTCAATTGTTACAGTGGTATTGTATGGGCGATGGTTTGGGACCCAAATTAAGCGATTGATATAGGGGAGTGGTCGGTCTGTGGAGGTGGTCGGTTAGAGAGCTTTTACAGTAGTTCCAAGAGTAGGCAAACAGATTTTTAGCAACGGTATAGACCCGTCAGTGCGGAATGGATTTGGATTGGAATAAATTTTGTTTGTTGGCATTTTACATCCTAGCAATATCTCGGGTCATATCAGGATGGCTACCGACTTGTGGCAGTACTCATTCATGGCGACTTTATAGTGCTGCCCCACTGGGAAATCAGGCTGCCAGTACCATGCCCTCATATCCCACTCAGTCACATTATCCTGACACTGAGTCAACCAATCCGTAGAGCGCAGGCCTCGTGTACGGGATATCGGGAGTTCAATTCCCAGTCGAGTCAAACCAATGACTCACAAAATTGATACTTGTCGCTTTCGAGATTGGCGCTCGGCGTTAATAGGATAGGGTAAGGACTGGTTAGCTCAGTGTCAGGATAATGTGACTGAGTGGGATATCAGGTCATTAAATTGACTTAGTAGCAGCAATACTTGTTTAATTAGTGTGCACCAGTGTCCAAGTTGGACATGTAGATCAAATGTAGGAAAGTGCTTTGGTTTAAAAACTTGATCGTCATCGGATTACGTCAACTTTAACCATGCTCTCAAATCCACACACACAATACTCCACAAATTACACCTCTCCAGGGGGAAACCGGTGTAAATAGATTTGGAGCAGGCATTAATTGTTTTGTTTAATGAGGGTCGACTGTAGGTATTCGTGTTTGAGTGTATGAGTGTCGGATGGTTGGTTTTCTTTGTTTGTTTGTTGTTTTACGTCCCAGCAACAATTAAGATTATATCAGGACGGGTACCGACTTGTGACAGTGTGCACTCATGGCAACTTTATAGTTCTGCTCCACTGGGAAATCAGGCTGCCGGCACCATGACCCAATATCCAACTCAGTCACATTATCATAACCCTGAGCTAACCAATCCTTGCCCTATTCTATTGTAGTAGCCATTACATTAGCTCCACTACCGTACGGTGGCAGCATGGACTGCTCCGTCACCGTTGCAGTTGACTGCGTTAGGTAGCGTACGGTAGCCGCCAGGCAGCGCTGCGACAGGGCTGCCATCTACTGCGTGTGGTTAGCGTATCCTCCCCCCAAGGAAGTTGACGTGGGACCTGGCAGGCCAGGGAGCATACTTGATCGTGGACGCCGCTGGGAGCGGAGAGATCGTAATAAACATGTAGAAGCAAACGTTATCGTTACTCCTCCTTCCCAGGGGGTTTACAGGTTGAGGATCAAGTTCCCCGGCGGCCAACAAGGGCCCATCACACTATTAATGCTGAGCGCCAAGCTAGGAAATGATAAGTATCAATTTTAAAGTCATTGGTTTGACTCGAGCTCGAACCGAAATCCCGACCTTCCGCACGCGAGACCTGCGCTCTACCGATTAGGCTACCACGCCCGATTGTTGGTTGGTGGAGCTTTACGTCCTGTCAACATCTAAGGTCATACCAGGACGGGTACTGACTTGTGACAGTGCACACTCATGGCGACTTTATAGTACTGCCCCACTGGGAGATGCGGCCACCAGCACCATGACCTTTTTTTATTTTTTATTTTATTTTTTTATTGAGGCTGTATTTATACTGTCCATAGCATATAAGCCCGGGTACCCAGGCTTGTTTTCAATGCTGGCCAGTTGTAGTGTTGGTGTTATCTTACCACACAGTGGCTGCTGATAAGGTATTTGATTGCCTGCATTTCAGTAGCAGATAGATAATTGGTTGGTATGGTTAGTAGCCTATGTTAATTTTATTGGATTTTCTTGGTATATATGTATTTATTTTTCTACTCTTATTACTAGACTAGCCTACTCCTATTTACATATCATAGGCTTGTACGTAGCTGTGTGGTGTGTTATCTGGCTACTTTTGGCATGGTTACCTTCCATTGGGCATCCCGCTGGTGGGCCGTGACATATCACATGCCCCTTTGTTTGTTGGCGTTTTACATCCTAGCAATATCTAGGGTCATATCAGGATGGCTACCGACTTGTGGCAGTACTCATTCATGGCGACTTTATAGTGCTGCCCCACTGGGAAATCAGGCTGCCAGTTTTGAAGCAATTTGAGCTGAAAGAAGCCTAAATACTTTCGGCAAGCTTTTCAAAAGTCCCCTCATAATGACCGGTATTGACATCTCGCGATGACCACGTGATGTGGGATGATCTAAATCATATATAGCCTGGTCTCCTGGTATCCTGATATCCCAGTCAGTCATATTATCCTGACACTGAGCCAACCAGTCCTTGCCCTATCATAACAATGCCGAGTGCCTGGCTAGGTAGCGATGTATATATGGCATTGCCAATCTGCCAAATATCACTACTACCGTTTACACAAATAACCAACAACTAAAATACATATATGATATAAGTGTACACATCATTTCCTGTTACTGTTAATAGTTTAAACACTACCTTAAAGCTGCATGGTCCGATGGCGTTTGAATTTTTTTTTTTTTTTTTTTAGTAAAGTATATCAAATCGTTCGTTATAACCTACTAATCATTATTCCGGAGTCATTTTGATGCAAAATGGCTAGTTTTGAAGCAATTTGAGCTGAAAGAAGCCTAAATACTTTCGGCAAGCTTTCCAAAAGTCCCCTCATAATGACCGGTATTGACATCTCGCGATGACCACGTGATGTGGGATGATCTAAATCACATATAGCCTGGTCTCCTGGTATTTGACATTGATGGCATTATTGCATCATAATTTGTTTGTTGGCATGTGATGTAATGTGGGATGACCTACTGATGTAGTTGTGGTAGGTTATGGAATTCAAAAACATGGGTTCGAACCACGCTTTAGAGCTGCATGGTCTGATGAAGGTACTTTTCTTCTTTTTTTTAAATCAAATATTTCCAACTCAGATGGGACAATGTTAGACTAAAAATCTGAAGGTACCCATTTTGTGTGTGTGTGATTTTTGTACATAACTTGATTAAGGTGGGGAATTTTCAGTCACAGTCAATTTGATCTTCCTATTTCCGCTGCTCCTAACCATATCCTAGAAATGCCGAACACCAATCTAGGTAGCGACAAGGGGTATAAATCTTTACGTCATAGGTTTGACTCGAGCAGGATAAAAACATGGGGTTAGAATTCCATGACATACCAAATGGGAGGCGGGTGCTCTAGTTATTCAGCCACTATATCTGGCTTTATAGAACTGCCTCACTGAGAGACCAGACCAATGGCACAGCACCATGATTCAATTTCCCACTCAGCCACATTATCATCGATTTACTTTTAGTCACAGAACAATTAATCAAATTGGATATAGATATTGATTTATTGATGTATTCTGAGCATCTGTAAATAAAACATTAAATGATGATGATAAAGTAGATTTCATGATGTAGCCACCAGATAGGATTCAAAGTAACCAGACAGGGTAGCCAAAAGCATTGAGCAGCCACTCCCCATTTTGGTAGGACATGGGATTCAAATCCCTGGGTTCAAAGCCTGGTCAAGTCAAACCAATGACGTAAAAAGCAGGTATACTTGTCGCTACCTCACCAGGCATTCATCATTATTAGGATAGGGCAAGGAGCAGTGAAATGAGGAAGACCAATTGTCCATGATTAATCAACTTTGGACTGTTTGCAATCTACTACAATTCACAAGCCATAAACAAGAAGCAAGAAAACCTAAATTATTACTAATACTAAATTCCAAAGATTTAAATCAAATTGGACTAGTGCTGCCCAGCGGTGATAACAAGTATTAACATACTTATCCCTTATGAGCGGGGTAAATAAATTTGTCACAAAAAAAAATCAACTGATGTACCAAAAACCCTGGCTATCCTGGAACCTGACTAGGTCCTTGGAATGAGGGTCAAGGCTAATGAGGCCACAAGATTGACCTAATTTGTTAATGGCTTCCCTGTCAGAAAGAAGGTGTCCATAGGGATGAGGTAGTACATTCATTGATTATTCTATATATGCTGTCCCAAATCAATGGTTAATGCATCAATATCTAAGCTAGATATATATATAATAGAATTAAGATGCACATTTTGGTTTTGAAAAATAAATATTTCATCAGACCATGCAAAGTGTCGGAAGGCTGAGTTATAGAAATAACCACATGATTTTGCAATACAATTCGCTAAATATATCATTCAAATATTTATCTATCATAGCTCACTGCTTTAGGGGTAAGCAGTATGAAATCATGTAGGTTAATAGACTTTATGTCTCATCTTGGCTTCTGGCATTCTCTCCCAATTTCTCAACTTTACGCCAATATAGATAAACACTGCACACTGGAACCACCACCGGCCACAGTTAATTCCTAGTGAAGCAGTTTTTGCTCAGCTTTAGACTGGGTTGTCATTCACCCCTATGGATAGGGGTGTGAATCTTTTATCTACCTAATGATCCCTAAATGTGCTTGGCCTTACAAGACAGGGTTCCCATGGTTAACCAGTCACAGTGCGGGAAATACACATGCCCACACAGAGATTGTCCTTATGGGGCATGCAATTTGTTTGTTTGTTTGTTGTTGTATGTCCTAGCAACATCTAAGGTCATATCAGGACGGTACCGACTTGTGACAGTGCGCACTCATGGCGACTTTATAGTGCTGCCCCACTGGAAGACCAGGCCGCTAGCACCATGACCTGATATCCCACTCAGTCACATTATCCTGACACTGAGCCAATGCGTCCTTGTCCTATCCTAATAATGCCGAGCGCCAGACTAGGAAGTGACAAGTATCAATTGTTAAGTCATTGGTTTGACTCGACCAGGGTTCGAACCTGTGATGACATCAACACATACCGTTTTGATGTAGTCCATTCAGGTTGGGGGCAACCATTAAGGATGAACCTTTTTTTTAAAGAAAAAAAAAAGGAATGGCTTCTATAATCTACTACGTGTCAGAGTGTTTTCTTGTGGTTGTGGTGTCTTGTGGCTGTGGTTTCTTGTGGTCGTGGTGTTTTGGGGTTGTGGTATTTGGTGGTTGTGGTGTCTTGTGCTTATGGTTTCTTGTGGTGTCTTGTGCTTATGGTTTCTTGTGGTTATGGTTTCTTGTGGTTATGGTTTCTTGTGCCTTGTGGTTATGGTGTCTTGTGGTTGTGGTTTCTTGTGGTTGTTATGTATTGTGGTTGCAGTGTCTTGTGGTTATTCTTTATTGTGGTTGTGATATCTTGTGGTTGTGGTGTCTTGTGGTGGTGGTGTCTTGTGGTTGTGGTGTCTTGTGGCTTCTTGTGGTTGTTGTGTCTCATGTTTTTTTTGTCTTGTGGTTACGATGTCTTGTGGCTGTGGTGTCTTATGGTTGTGGTGACAGTGGCGAGGGTTATATGGTTGGTTGGTTGTTTTGAGTTTTACGTCCTGGCAACATCTAAGGTTATATGGTGCTGTGTTTGTAACGGTCAAGGAGACAGCTTGTTTCTAGTGTCGCAAATAGGTAAATGGTGCAGTTTGTAAAGGTCAAGATCACAGCTTGTTTCTAGTGTCGCAAATAGGTATATGGTGCAGTTTGTAAAGGTCAGGGACACAGCTTGTGTCTAGTGTCGTAGATAGGTATATGATGCTGTTGATAAAGGTCAAGGACCCAGCTTGTTTCCAGTGTCTTAAATAGGTATATGGAGCAGTTTGTAAAGGTCAAGGAAACAGCTTGTTTCTAGTGTCGTAAATACGTATATGGTACAGGTTGTAAAGGTCAAGGACACAGCTTGTTTATAGTGTCGTAAATAGGTATATGGTGCAGGTTGTAAAGGTCAAGGACACAGCTTGTATCTAGTGTCGTAAATAGGTATATGGTGCAGGTTGTAAAGGTCAAGGACACAGCTTGTTTCTAGTGTCGTAAATAAAGATTCTGTCACCAACCAAAACTGCACTCAGGAGTCATGCTTCACAACAACAGCTACGGTTATATGGTCTCTGACTACATTGCTGTACTCACACAACAGTAACTGTAATATTGTCGGTGATGTAAGTATAACTAAGTTGTGGTTACTACTATTCCCCCGTTTATTGTCATATCATACTACAGTACTAAGCTCTCTGAGTACACTGCTGTACTCACACAACAGTAACGGTAATATAGTCGGTGATGTAGGTATAACTAAGTTGTGGTTACTACTATTCCCCCGTTTATTGTCATATCATACTACAATACTAAGCTCTTTGACTACACTGCTGTACTCACACAACAACAGGAACGGTAATATGGTCGGTGATGTAGGTATAACTAAGTTGTGGTTACTACTATTCCCCCGTTTATTGTCATATCATAGAACCATAAATCAATCTGACTACACTGCTGTAATCACACAACAACAGTAACCGTTATATGGTCGGTGATGTAGGTATAAACAAATCACTAATATTCCCTTATGTTTACTGTCGTATCACACTACAGGACTAACCTCTCTGACTACATTGCTGTAATCACGGTTATATGGTCGGTGATGTAGGTATAACCAAGTTGTGGTTACCACTATTAACCCGTTTACTGTTGTATCACACTACAGTACTAACCTCTCTGAATACATTGCTGTACTCACACAAGGTATTCAGGTATTTCAATACCTCAGGCAGTTTGATGCCCCTGCCCTGCAGAGTTGTAAACCACTTCCTTGTGGTACAGGTTCTTGACAGAACTGAAGGCTAAGGGAGCAAACCATAAACAGAAAACCATGTCACTGTGGCAGCATTAAGGGTGGTTGATGTATTGAACTCCCAACATCTCCCGACCAGCCACTGCAGGGACAAATAGTTTTGTGCCTGTCTGGACATGTTCTTGCCGGTGTGAACCCTCTATTTTCTCCCTGAGAGAGTGCCGCTGGTAACTTGCAAAAGCCAGCAGCACTTCAACACTTTTGCAGGCAGCTTGCATGAAATGTACAACCACACAAAACTAAATGGAGAGCGGCAGTCAAGTAATGAAAGCAGTCTTTGTCGCATCGCGACCGACAGCATGATGATGATGACTCACACAACAACAGTAACGGTTATATGGTTGATGTAGGTAGAACTAAGTTGTGGTTAATACTATTCCCCCGATTACTGTCATATCGCACTACAGTACTAACCTTCCTGACAACATTGCTGTACTCACACAACAACTGTAACGGTTATATGATTGGTGATGTAAGTATAACCAAGTTGTGGTTACTACGAGTCACCTGTTTACTGTTATATGGCGCTATAGTACTAACCTCTCTGACTACACTTCTGTACTCCGATGTCCACAATCATGCCTTAAAAGTTCACAAACAGGTCTAAGATGTTCACAAACAGGCCTAACATGTTCACATACAGGGCTAAGGTGTTCATCAACAGGCCAAATATGTTTACAAACAGCCCTAAGATGTTCACAAATAAGCCTAACATGTTCATAAACAGGCCTAAGGTGTTCACAAACAGGCCTAAGGTGTTCACAAACAGGCCTAATGTGTTCATAAACAGGCCTAAGAAGTTCACAAACAGGCTTAAGATATTCACAAACAGGCCTAAGGTGTTCATAAAAAGGCCTAACATGTTCACAAATGGATATATTCACAATTAGACCTAATATTTCCACAAACACGCCGGAGACATACACAAGCACACCTAATGTGTTCACAAATAGGTCTAGATGTTCGCAAATAGGTCTAGATGTTCACAAATAGGTCTAGATGTTCACAAATAGGTCTAGATGTTCAAAAATAGGCCTAAGGCGTTCACAAGAAGCTCTAGGGTGTTCACCAAAAGGTCTAGCCGCACACAATAACTTGAATAAGGTCAACGGTGAGAGGCAATGCGAGTGGGTTGGACAATCACCAATCACACTAATTAGGTTGTTTTTTTTTAATTCAAGGTTAGATACTTTGTACATTTCTTAAACCTACAACACTAGTCACACACAATATTTAATGCATGCCCACTTTCTGAGAACACACAACAGAGACGGCTGTTGGCAATGATTGATACAAATCAGCATCATTTAATAGCAGAAATTTCAACGTGAGTAATGGGTTTCCCTCCCTTCACTTTTCCCACAGAAGTCTCCTTCCACAGGCATTGTCCATGCACTTGAATAAGTTAGCTTAAAGGTACATAGTCAGATGCTTTTAGAGTTTTTACCAATTATTATTTTTCAAATAAAATGAATTGTACTTATCATTAGAATTCACCTTGGTAGTAACTTGAAGCAACTTTTATTTTAAATTACTTTGCAGATGTTTGAAGTCACAACATGATAAATTAATTTTGGCATGCACATCAAAATTTGGATTAAAAGCTTGAGTGTTAACCCTTTAAGGCTGGGAGCGCCCAAATGCGCCTGCAAGTTTCATGTGCTTACAGTTTGGAAGCACCTGAATGCACCCGCAATCGGGTAGCACTCTATTTCTGATACCATCTACAAATTTTCAGGAAAACATTTCTAGAAAAGCAATTCAACTACAGTTATGTAACAATTTGGTCAGGACTCCATGGACTTAACAATTGAAATCTCTTTAGGGCTGATAGGTTTAAGAAGTTCTAATACACTGACTAAGTGTTCCCTCAATAAGTACACCAGTACGTAAGTTGGATAATATGTAGGATCAAACCTAGATAAGTGTTTTGGCTTTGAAAATGTTATGTTTTGATCAGACTGCAAGTTGAAATAATGTTACCACTTAGGTTCTCTGTTGCACATTCTCAGCTAGTAGTGCGTAAATAGTGCACACTTCAAGTAGATAGTGTGCACCCAACTAAATAAAACTTCTCTGTTGGACATTCTCAGCTAGTAGTGCGTACACATTCTCAGCTAGTAGTGCGTACATAGTGCACACTTCAAGTAGATAGTGTGCACCCAACTAAATAAAACTAAATAAAAGTAGTGTTGGCAGCAAGATCTTGGCATATGATCGGTGGTAATAAATATTTTAGCTAATTACAGCTTGTGTCTATTTTGCAGGGTTAATTTAGTTTAGATTCTGTATTTTAGGCGGACAGCCCTAACGCTTTTACAATTTATTCTGTTCACATTATATAGAAAAATGTGTCATTTGCATTGATGAAAGTGGCCTATGGCCAAAAAAAAGCGGAAAACTATGATGAGGTTATCTGTTTTTGTCTGAGTTTAACCAACTGCGAATTCCCATAGACTTAACACTGTTAGGGAATGGGTGAAGATTCCCAGAAGTCAGGTTTCATACAGTACTCTCCTAGCGCTATCTTAGCACCATTTCACTGATCAGTCAGAACAGACTATCCTTCGAGAGCCTACCATTGTCCGTGTTGTGTTATCGCCCGGGCCTATGCTGACAGTGTTGCTGAATATTATTGGCCTACACTGATGGTGCTGCGTGGTGCGGTATGGTATTGGTCTACACTGACAGTGTTGCGTGGTGCAGCATGGTATTGGTCTACACTGACAGTGCTGCGTGGTGCAGCATGGTATTGGTCTACACTGACAGTGTTGCATGGTGCATGATGGTATTGGTCTACACTGACAGTGCTGCATGGTGCAGGATGGCACTGCCTTAGGCTGATAGTGCTGGGGAATAGCAGTACAGTGAAAATCGCGGAAATCCGCGGAATCGCGGAGATCTTTCATCCCTGCATTTGAAACGGAACTAAATGTGGTCCTATCTCTAAAAATGACTTTAATCTTTACAATGTGGACGCCAAATTAATAAGAATCTTCTCTTTTACAAAGGAATCAAATAAAAGCACAAGAACAAAAAAAAGAACACAAAACACTGCAACAGTTTACAAAGAGAACACAAAGTAAGCTAACGGAGAGGGCCGAGGTATCAAATCTAACACTCGAAGTGGTCGTCAATTAGAGGCGACATTAAACAAAGCAAAGGTCTACATAAGGAAACCACCGACGCGACGTTCACATGCCACATGCACAGTGTTCAGTTGAGGCAGTTGGGAGTGGCTTGAGACAGAATGCAAACAAGTAGAACCAAGGACACAGGCTGGCAGTCAATGTGGTGACTGCTGTCGTAAATAACAGCACACTCGGGTTATTAGCTTCACTGCACACGGAGTGGGGGGGGGGGGGGGAGGAAGAGGGAGGGGAGAGGGAAAGGGAAAGGGGAGATGGGGAGGGGGAGGGAGGAGGAGGGAGGGGGGGAGAAGGGTGGGGACTTGGGAAAAATGGAGGGGAGGGGGAGAGCTGTGGTGGAGGGGGAGCAGGGGAGGTGATAAGGACAGGAGGGGAGGGGAGAGGATAGGATGGGGAGAGGAGGGGAGAGCGAGGTGGAGAGGGGGGTGGAAAGGGAAGGGAGCAGAGGGGAGAGGGAGGTGGAGCGGAGGAGCGAGGTGGAGTGAAGAAGGGAGATGGAGGGGAGGTCGGAAGTTGAGGTGGAGGGGGAGAGGAGATGGAAGGGCGCTGAGAGAGAGGCGGAGGGGAGAGTGGAGGTGAGGATGACGGGGGCAGGGAGAGGGAAGGGATGGGGAAGTGGGGTAATGGGGGAATGGGGAGGGTGAGAGGAGCGAAGGGAGTGGGAAGGGGGAGAGAGGGGGAGAGATGGGGAGAGGGAGCGGGAGAGGGAGAATATGAAGATGGAGGTGAAGATGAAGTTTGTGGTTGTTTGTTGTTTTACGTCCTAGCAACATCTAAGGTCATATCAGGACGGGTACCGACTTGTGTCAGTGTGCACTCATGGCAACTTTATAATGGGAGACCAGGCTGCCAGAACCATGACCTGATACCCTACTCAATCACATTATCCTGACATTGAGCCAACCAGTCCTTGCCCTATCCTGATAATGCCGAGTGTCTGGCTAGGATGCAACAAGTATCAATTTTTAAGTCAGTGGTTTGACTCAACCAGGGTTCAAACCCATAAACCCATGTGTTCGGATCCCCCAATCTCCCAAAACAGGAGACGGACGCTCAACTCATTCGGGCGCCCGTCTGGTCTGAATACGGAGATGAAGATGAAGATGAAAGAGGCGATGGGGAGGGGAGACTTGAGTAGTCGAAGAGCTTGTTGTGTGTGTGTGGGGGGGGGGGGGGGCTGGTGCTGGTGCTGGTGCTGGTGCTGGCTCTGTACAGTGGCGCCTCCTGGAGAAGTACTCACATGTTCTCAACCACACTGGTGGTCCGGTGCTGGTAGGCACGGCGGTGCAACATGTGTCTTGTGGAGAACATGTCATACAGATTACCAGCCTCCTGAAAGGAGGTCAACCCGCACTCAAAATCAGGGCACCGCAGTCACAACGCAGCGGCGGCTACATAATATGGCAGCCGATACCTCACGGCACCGATGATGATAGGGCTTGTCGCGTTGAGTAACGTTAGCGTAGTTATAACTAAGAGAATAGAATGATTCAAATAGAACTCGATGAGCAATCGAAGCAGCTGGATATGGACTAAGATTGTCTTTACTATGGGCCCCGGCAAATGAAATGCTCTCCAGTATTGTACGCATGGCTAGTGTCGTTTAGGGGGTCTGAACAAACGTTAAATATCCAAAGTGTTCAGTTTGATCCTGAATTACTTTTGTATATCTGTATATGTACTATAGTTGATCAGTATTTTAAGTTGCACAGTCCGACGGCTTTGAGTTTCTTGTCATTTTCTGAGATATGTATTAATCGTTACAATCTATGTTACTTCAGTTTGACGTAATTTTGATTGAAAATGACTACCTTCGGAGATATATGCTGTGTAGTCATGCAAAATTGATTTTGACTTGCTTGTTAAAACTGACCCTATAGGCTTCAGCAATAAGTTTATATTAAATTGACTTAGTATGTATGCCCCTGTATGTAGGAGCAACTGCTTAATGAGTGCACCAATATCCAAGTTAGACATGTAGGTTCAAATCTAGGTAAGTGCTTTGCTTTAGAAAACTTTATGCTTTTATCCGACTATGCAAGTTTAACACTGAGCCAAATGTGACATTCACAATAAAAGCCACAAAAAGCAAACACAAAATATACGCCGAGACCTTTTGTATTTCTATGACCTTAGATGTTGCCAGGACGTAAAACTCCAACAATTGTATTTCCAATCACCCCCTATAACGGGATGGCCAAATGAGTTGAGAACCCACTTCCTATGTAGCAGGTCATGGGTTCGAACCTTGGCTGAGTCAAATCAATAACTTAATGTACTTGTCTCTACCTAGTCTGGCACTCGGACTTACTAGAATAGGACAAGGAGCAGTGGAATGAGGAAGACCAATTGTCCACAAATGAAATTTCCCCACTTAGTCGACAAATGTAATAAATTTCTGGTCATGCTAAGATAAGTGAGAGCATTTATTGGAGAATAGAATTTGACAATGTTAGTCCATATCCAGCTATGTTAATTTCCCATCCCATACTGCTTAAATCATTCTGCTATCATAGTTCGTTACTATCGACACATTTGATACACAACCGCTATCATTATTTGGCCATACGAAGTATCGTCTACCATATTGAACAAATTCAATATGAATCGATTCTACTTCCGGTACATGTGCACTAAGGGGCTTTCATTTTATACATGATGCTGAATAAAACTATAACTCACTACCGGCAATAAAATCAATACTAAGCAGCATGTCTGTACCTCAACAGTTTTTGGACACAGGAAATGTCTTGCGAGTTACATGTGACCATAAGTTGAACTCATAATATCCACTGATGAACCAACAATGATAATTTCTGTAAATATCTGAGGATGTCATTGAAATAACAACACCGGCAAGTAAATGAACACAATTTACAAATTTGACTTAGTGAGATATAGCCTAAATGGGCCGCACATTGTTTCTGGCGTGTTCCTTCGAAGGAATAAATTTAAAGCCATAGCTTGTAATGGAGAATTAAAAGTAATGCAATTATTTTCAACGACTGCGAAACCAGTCTGAGTAAGTGAGAATCAGCATAATACAGGAATGGCTACACACCTTGTCACGACTGCAGATCTGCTTTTCGTTATTGACTGTAATGACGCGTGCAAACTTCATGAAGCGCATATGGTCGAAGTTGTTCTGAATGCCGAGGCTGTGGCAGTCACGCGCGAAGTAATCCCACTTATCGACATCTATTCCATTGCGCTTGTTCGCAACAATCTATTCACAGAAGTGTTCGCTTGTTAGTACATGATGTCAAACATGGCTATTCAACACTTCCAGATTAACAATCCACGTATGAGCTGCTGCAGTTTGACTCTAATCCCAATGTAGATCAGACGAGCACACCATACATTTCAAAAATGGGTACTCCAGTGGAAAAAAAACTGTGTACTTCCCAAAAGAATTGTGTGCTTTCGAAATTTGTTTGGTGCACACAATTTTAATTTTGCGCATTGACATACTACGTCATAAAACTGTACAAAATATGCAAAAATCGTAGGGGCAGGCATGCCTGATATACATGTTAGATAAAGGTATAGTCCATACAGATTCAAATGTATATTCAATAGTAGAGGACATTCTCAAGTATGCACTGTTGAAAAAGGATATTGTCATATGTTACATAAGGGAGATACTCATAGCTAAAATGGTAGATAAGAAATATCCCTATAGATAAAATAATATAGAAGGAATATTCCCAAATATATAATTTTAGCTAATGGATATTCTCATAAATACAATGTTAAACAGGGATAGCCCTATAACACAATACTATATCAGGACTATCAGCTCATATACAATATCACAAATAAAGGAGATCCCCATACATACAACCATATGTACATTGGCAGATAAGGGACATTCCTATATGTACAATGTCAGATAAGGGGTATTCGCATATGTACATTGGCAGATAAGGGATATTCCCATATGGACATTGGCAGATAAGGGATATTCCTATATGTACATTGGCAGAAAAGGGATACTCCCATATGTACATTGGCAGATAAGGGATATTCCTATATGCACATTGGCAGATAAGGGATATTCCTATATGTACATTGTCAGATAAGGGATACTCCCATATGTACATTGGCAGATAAGGGATATTCCTATATGCACATTGGCAGATAAGGGATATTCCTATATGTACATTGTCAGATAAGGGATACTCCCATATGTACATTGGCAGATAAGGGATATTCCTATATGCACATTGGCAGATAAGGGATACTCCCATATGTACATTGGCAGATAAGGGATACTCCCATATGTACATTGGCAGATAAGGGATATTCCTATATGCACATTGGCAGATAAGGGATATTCCTATATGTACATTGGGAGAAAAGGGATATTCCTATATGTACATTGGCAGAAAAGGGATACTCCCATATGTACATTGGCAGATAAGGGATATTCCTATATGTACATTGTCAGATAAGGGATACTCCCATATGGACATTGGCAGATAAGGGATATTCCTATATGCACATTGGCAGATAAGGGATATTCCTATATGTACATTGGCAGATAAGGGATACTCCCATATGTACATTGGCAGATAAGGGATACTCCCACATGTACATTGGCAGATAAGGGATATTCCTATATGCACAATGCCAGAGAAGGGATACTCCCTTACATGTCAGATAATTAACATTCCCATACAATGTCAGATATTGGATAACCTCATACATACAATGATAGATAATTGATATTCCCGTAAATACAACATCTCAGATATGGAATATCCTCATTATATATACACAATGATAGATAATTGATATTCCCGTACATACAACATCAAATATAGAATATCCTCATTATATATACACAATGATAGATAATTGATATTCCCATAATACTGTCAGATAATTGATATTCCCATACATACAACATTAGATATGGGCTATCTTCATAATATATATATATATAATGTTTGCTTGTGTTTTATGTCCTAGCAACATCTAAGGTCATATCAAGATGGGTACCGACTTGTGACAATGCGCACTCATGGTGACTTTATAGTGCTGCCCCACTGGGAGACCAGGCCACCAGCACCATGACCTGATATCCCACTCAAGTCACATTATCCTGAAACTGAGCCAACCAGTCAGTCCTTGCCCCACCCTAATAATGCTGAGCACATGGCTAGGAAGTGACAAGTATCAATTTTTAAGTCATTGGTTTGACTCGACCAGGGTTCGAACCCAAGAACCCATGGGTTCGGAACTCCCGATCTCCAAAAACATGAGATGGACGCTCAACTCATTCGGCCATCTGGTCTGGTCTACAACATTGATAGATAATTGATATCCCCATAATACTGTCAGATAATTGATATACCAACACATGTATACAACGTCAGATAAGGGGTATCACCCATATATTCAATCTGAACTCAAGGCACTTCCCAAATCGCTCCCCAGTAAAGTGGCTTTTCACCAAGTTGTCAATGTTAGCCTCTAGGTGTCTCCCTGTGTGCGATGAAAGCCTTTGGTACTGACCTCGTACAGAAAGAGCTTCTCGCTACCACGCGCTGTGTAGTTCTTCTGTGGCTCGTAAATCTGCTCCTTTATGAACTTCAAGTCTTCGTCGTTAAGCCCATACTCGTAGAAGACCGGCTTCAGGTTGTTTGATTCCACCATGTAGTCGAACATCATCTTTGACGCGTCTTCATGCTGTCAACATTTACCGGTTCCATACAGATGTGAAGGTATGAAATTGAAGGTTACTTCAAGGCTTTTCAAGGTTGTTTTTTTTGTTTTTTTTACCCAAAATAGGTTTAGATTCAAGGCTTTTCCAGGCCCCCCACTGTAAATTCCAACATTATATTTTTGTTGGTAAAACAGTTTATTCTTCAGAAAACACATTTTTTCAGCGCCGAGGCATGGGTCTTCTGGCCGTTTACATTACATTGTAAATAGGTAGATCAGCGGGTACATTGGTAGGGCATATTACTCAGTTATATTATTAGTAGGTTATGTTTAATTTAGCATGTTTTCACAAATATCTGCAAAGATAACCATTTATAAAGAAAGTTACCTCAAACTAAAGAAAGTAATTATAATAATCAACATATTCATTATTATTATTATTATTATTATAGAAAAAGTGTACATGACTGCACATTAAACTAAGACAAAAAGATTGTCAACCTTGCTCAAGAGTTGTAATTCTAAATACAAAAAGTATATGGTCAAATATATGGTCATTCTGACGCCACATAGGCCGCCACATAGGCTACTCCTTCGATAAGCAGCAAGGGGTCTTTTATATGCACTTTCCCACAGACAGGGCAGCACATATCAGAGACTTTGATGAACCAGTTGTGGACCAGTGGTTGGAACGGAAAATAGCCCAAACTGAAATGGGTCCACTGAGCAGGATCGATAGGATAACCAACACTTTCACAGATGGACACGCTACCGCCTGAGCTACGTCCCGCATCATTCTAAATACTGTAACTTATATGCTTCCATTTAATGTACAATGTATACGTAATTGCCCTATAAAAACAAATTTAAATGTTCTGTAAATAACTGGGTGACTTACGGCCACATGACCAGTGCGAAGGCACTAAACACAGTGTAAAATATTCAGATACTCAGCAAGTGGAGAATGCAAATGTCCTATTACTGATCGGTGTACGTTGTAGTGTATGATATATGTAGACAACTCGAGTGCTGGTGTACGACTGGCTTTATTCGTAAAACCTTGGTCATGCACCAACTCCCCCACGTGACCCGCACCTGATCGCCCGGTGGATCTGTCCACATATCTTGCATACCTTACATACGTGACCAGGTGCATGTATATATTATATGGGTTGGTGGTGCCTGAGTTGGATGTAAATAGACATAGTGGTGCTGGCAGGTCTGGGTGTGATTGCACTCAGGGCCTAGCCCTTCTGCTGGTGTAGGGGTCACCACACTCAAAAGGTTAAGGTTGGTGGTGGCCATGGAGCCATAGAGCTACTGTTGGTGGGCAGACCACTGGTATCCATGGAGACCAGGAATGCTGGATTCCTATTGGTGGGACCAGGAATGCTCGATTCCCATTGGGTGAAGGAGGTGGTATGATACTCAGCCAAGAACCCATCTAACTATATAGACAATAAACAAGAGGTCTGGACTCTCTTCTCTTATACTTTACTCTCTTCCTTTCTTTGTCTGTATTGTTTTCCTCATAGCCTACGTACACAGCCACAGATCAGACAATTCTATACTTGGATTCAATTCTGCTCAATCTTTTCTACCACCACATACAACAGCAGCTTGAAGATGCCGCTTACATGCGCAAGGAAGGAGTCTTTGTGTGACAAGTTTCAACAATGCAGTGTACACTGGGCAATTATTCGTCTGAAACGGGAGCGGTAGAAGCATGGTCTAGGTTTATGGCGTTTAGGTTAGATATCCTTAAAGAAGAGCAGGAGAGGCTTTTGTCAGAAATAAGGGATCAGACAGAGATACGTGAAGACAGAGAAGAACACAGGGAGGTGTAATGTATGTAATGTATGCACGCATAACTAATTAGTCCACGGACGCCAGTGTGACGCGTGACCTGATAGGAGCACTGAGCTGATATGGAAACCTAATAAACACTCGTTAACCAGACTCTGACGTGTCCAGATCATTATATGGTGTCAGATGTCAGCCGTCTAACAACGAAACATGGCGTTATCAGGGCTGAAGCCACCAGCACCACTAAACCTGCAGGAGAACATGGCCATGAGCTGGAAAACCTGGCTAAGCTCATACCAAATATATGCAACAGCCACAGCTGTGACCAACAAATCAGAGAAGTTACAGTGCTCCATATTTCTACATGTTTGTTTGTTTGTTGTTGTTTTACGTCCTAGCAACATCTAAGGTCATATCAGGATGGGTACCGACTTGTGACAGTGCGCACTCATGGCGACTTTATAGTGCTGTCCCAATGGGAAACCAGGCCGCCGGCACCATGACCTGGTATCCCACTCAGTCACATTATCCTGACACTGAGCACACCAGTCCTTGCCCTATCCTAATAATGCCTAGCACCTGGCTAGGAAGCAACAAGTATCAATTTTAAAGTCATTGGTTTGACTCGACCGGGACTCGAACCCATGACCCCACAATCTACCAGCACGGGAGACGGACGCTCTAACTCATTTGGCCATCCCGTCTGGTCCGATATTTCTACATGTGGCGGGCCTAGAGGCCCAGAAAGTATACTGAACAATGAAGATTCAAGTACCTGACCAGGAAAAGATAGCGCCCCTCATAAAGGCATTTGAAGCGTACTGCGAGGGCAAGACAAACATTACAGTAGTCCGGTATCAGTTCAATTCGTACAATCAAAGTGATGAGAACATGGACACATTTATACATGAATTGAAGATCAGAATCACATATTGTGACTACGGCGACAAGGAAGAATCCATGCTTTGTGATAGCATTGTGTGCGGAGTAAAAAACAACAAGCTATGGGATCTACTACTACAGACACCAAAACTTACACTCGATCGGTGCATTGAGACACACCGACTGAGCGAACACACCGCCAAACAGCTAAACAAAGACAAAGAAGAAGGAGCAGAAGCCCAAGTCGACCACATAGTAAAGCGTGAGTGGAGAAACACAAGAAATTGGACACATCGCGACCCACAAAATAGACAGTCGACACAATGCGGAAAGTGCGGAAATCTACATGCAATGGGAGCGTGTACTGCAAAAGGAAAGGATGGAGATCAAAAGCTGCAAAACCAAGACCTGTCAACGAAATTACAGTAGACCAGAACAACATCCCCGAAAGCAAAGAAACCTCAGCAGACGATATATCGGACGAGCTCTTCAATGGAGAGATAGCTGACAACAAACACAGGAGGTCGAACCTATGGTACACAGACATTGACATTTGTGGAACCAACATGTGGTTCAAACTAGACACTGGATCTGAGGCCAATATTGTACCCATCGGACTAATATAAAGGATGCGGGACATAAAAATTCAACTGACAACGTGCCGCCTCATCACTTCCTTGGGCGAGATCAGCCCGGAATGTGAGGCGGCCATCAAGGTGAGTGGCAGGAAGCTCCGTTTCCAAGTGACAAAAGATGGAAGCCCCATCCTTGGCAAAGAGGCGCGTGTCAAATTTAACCTCATCGCGCGAGTGGACAAAATCGGAGCTGCACGAACAGACGATGACAAGGCCAAAGAAATTAAATAAATATGATATTTTTAAAGGCATTGGTACCATAAGGACAAATGCTAAAATACATGTTGATAATACCGTAGAACCTGCCATAGACCCAACAAGGCGCATTCCGCATGCCATCAAATATGATATGCGTAAAGAATTGGATAAAATGTTAAAGTTAGGAGTGATTGTGGAGCAATCTGAACCAACTCCATGGGTCAACTTGATAACTATAACTATAGTCCAAAAACTGCCAGGATCGAGACCGATTTGACACTAAGTTAAAAAAAGCAATTCTGAGAGGCCCGTATCCAACGAGAACCATTGAAGAGATAGTTGCAAAAACACATGGAGCCAAATATTTTTCTGTACTCGATGCAAATAGTGGATATTGGCAAATCGGTCTCGATCCTGGCAGCTCTAAACTGTGCACATTCAATACACTCTGGGGTAGATACAGCTACACCAGGCTGCCATTCGGCATCAAAATGGCCAGAGACATTTTCATATACGAAATGAATGAAATTCTAAAAGACCTACCAGGGGTCAATGTCATCACAGATGACATTTTAGTATATGGAAATACAGTAGAAGAACACAACAAAAATTTGTTACGGGTGCTAGACAGAGCTAGAAAGGTAGATCTACGACTGAATCCAAATAAATCCATAATTTGTGAAACGCTAGTCAAGTACGTAGGTCACATCCTAACACAAACCGGCCTTAAGCCAAACAAACAATGAGTCGAAGCAATAATTAACATGCCCACACCAAATATTAAGCCAGCCATTCAAAGATTCTTGGGGATGATGGGATACTTAAGCAAATTCATTGCAAACATGGCGGAAGTTGCAACGCTGTTACAAATTTTGCTTAACAAAGATACCAACATGGCTCTGGGAAGAGGGCGCAGAAAAAAGCATTTGGCGAATTAAAAACACTATTGACAGACACACCGGTTCTAGCCTTCTACGATGTGAAAAAAAAGTAAACATTGCAAGTAGATGCATCAAAATCGGGATTGGGGGGGGGGCCACTCTATTCCAAGACGTAAAACCGATCGCTATGGCATCGAAGGCTTTGGACGAAACACAAAGTAATTGGTCGTAATGCGAAGCATTACGTTTGATGCGAGGAAAGGAAGAGTCCCTCCTCTCCCGCCCTGTCGCGCAGCATTCGCACCTCGCGCGACACCCGCTGCTCACCCTCACCCTCGCCCTCCCCCGGCCTTGAGCGTTCACGCCTTCCCTGCCACTGCTCACTTTCTCCCTTATAAGGCCGCCCGCCCGCCTCTCTCAGCCATTCGCCTCCAGTCTCCTCCACGCCGCCCTTCTTCTTTTGGATCTACTCCACCTCGGACCGCTACTCCTCGGCCGATCTACACCATGCCCGGGCGCGGAAAAGGAAAGAGCCGGAAGGGCGCCAAGACGTCCGGCATGACCACGCCGGGACCCTCCTCGGGCTTCCCGGGAGGCTCCGTCCCGTCGACGGCCCCGGCGTCGCCCGCAGCACCCTCGGTGGGCTCCACCAGCCAGACGGCCCTCCTCATCGAGGCCATCACCCGTCTCACCAGCCGTATGGACACCCTCGAGACGGGGCAAGCCCCCCGCCCACGCCGAGGCGGGAGCCCGCCTACAGCCTGCCGCACGTCCCGGCGCCTCGGGCATCCGCCGCAGCCGGGAGCCGGCCGCCGCCCCCACCTCAGGCGACTCAGCCAGGAGGCCTACACCCGCAGTATGAGGGGTACACCCGTGCCCACGCCAGATCAGCACCGCCGCCCACATACCGCCAGGACCCCGTGGATCATACCCCAGCATCCGCGGCCGACGCGGTGCGCGAGATATTGGCATCCGCCGAGGCGCAGCATACCGTGCGCCGCAGAGGTATTCCCCTTGATTATGTGTTTCCCTGTGACCTCGTGGAGAGGGGGACGGGGCGCAAGGCAGTGAAGCTCGGAGAGGCCACTAAGGACGAGTACAACCTCGCCCTCCTCTCCATGGTTAACCACCCCTCCTTCCCGGACCACTCCCTCCAGGGCCTACACCACCACCACCTCACCGTCATGAGAGATATCCTCATCCACCCCTGGCCAACCGTCCGCCGGTACTCGGAAACAATTTTTCCTGGATCGCGGACGGGAGGCTCCCTCAGGGGTGGCACGACCCTGTGGCCCTCAACATGCTCAGGGTCGACTCCCTCACCACCCCCGCCCAGCAGCCCTCCGCAGCCGCCTCGCCCGCCCAACAGACCCAGCCAGAGCCCGCCAACAACCCCGCTCGCAGCCCGAGGCCCGGATCACCTACAGCAGGGACCTCCACGGGGCCCCCTGCACCGCTTGGAACCGGGACCCTGCATCCTGCACCCAAGCCGGCCCGGGGGAGGCCCACGGCCAAGGGGCGACCAGGCAGCGGCACACATGCGCTTACTGCGCCAATGTGCACAAAATGCTAACTGCGCACAGTGAGGATGTATGCAACTCCAAGCGCAACCGTGAGCGCGCGATGCCCGCCACCTCGGCGGATTTTTAGTCCGCCGGGGCCCCCCGGCCGGCCCGGAGGCCCTAAACCGGCCCACCACTGCTCAGCTCAGCCTCGCCGACACCCACAAGCTAGCCAGCCCCCACACCACCAACCCCGGCCTCGGACCGCCGCTCCTCCTTGGACCGATCCAACCGGCCAAACACAGGGCCGCCCCGGGCACCAGCAGCGTGCCCGAGGCCCACCCCGCCCACCTCACCGGAGCCGCTCCAGCCAGCACCGCCTCCACCGCCCGGGACCCCCTCCCCGCCAACAAGGCCCCCGCCGCCTCCCTACACCAGCTGTCTACCAGCACCGTCGACCCAGACTTCCACCTCACCCTTGGCGACACCGCCTTCCTCAGCCCCCCCGACCCCGAACCCGACCCCCCCCCCCCCCCCCCTCCCGAAAAAACAACCACCACCCCCCCCCCCCCCCCCGAACCCCCCCCCCCCCCCCACACCCCCCCCCCCCCCCCCCCCCCCCCCCCCCCGCCCCCCCCCCCCCCCCCCCCCCCCCCCCCCCCCCCCGCCCCCCCCCCCCCCCCACCCCCCCCCCCCCCCCCCCCCCCCCCCCCCCCCCCCCCCCCCCCCACCCCACCCCCCCCCCCCCCCCCCCCCCCCCCCCCCCCCCCCCCCCCCCCCCCCCCCCCCCCCCCCCCCCCCCCCCCCCCCCCCCCCCCCCCCCCCCCCCCCCACCCCCACCCCCACCCCCCCCCCCCCCCCCCCCCCCCCCCCCCCCCCCCCCCCCCCCCCCCCCCCCCCCCCCCCCCCCCCCCCCCCCCCCCACCCCCCCCCCCCCCCCCCCCCCCCCCCCCCCCCCCCCCCCCCCCCCCCCCCCCCACCCCCCCCCCCCCCCCCCCCCACCCCCCCCCCCCCCCCCCCCCCCCCCCCCCCCGCCCCTCCCCCTGGCCCCTCCTCCCCCCACCCAGCACGACTTCGCTGCCCCCCTCGCCCGCCCCCACCGCACCTCCTCCCCCGACCGCCACCCAGCCCCCGCCCCCGCCCCCACACTCGACGAGCCCACCGTCGACGTGATTAACCCCCACCTCCAGGACACCCTCCCAGCCGCCCCCTCCTGCGGCCCCACCCCCTCCCAGTACCGCTCCACCCTTCTCTCCTCCTGGCCCCACACCTCCGGCGAGGCGTGGGCCCGCTACCCCGCATTCAACCATGCCTACACCACCCTCCGGAAAGCGGGCCTTCCTAATTTTTTGGCCGCCCGCATTCCCCTCCCCTCGGGCCTCCACATCCCCGCCTGGCGCCCCCGCCTCCGTCACTACCCCGACCCCGCCGTCCTCGACTTCCTCGAGTTTGGCTTTCCCGCTAACTACTCCACCTCTACCCTTCCCCGCCCCTCCTTCTCCAACCACCGAGAGCCCCCCGAGTACCTCTCCCACATCCGGGACTTCATCGACACGGAGCTGGCCCTCGGCGCCCTTATCGGCCCTTTCACCGTCCCCCCCTTCACCCCCTGGACCCAGGTCTCCCCGATGATGACCCGCCCCAAGGCCGACTCGCGCAAGAGGCGGGTCATCGTCGACCTCTCCTACCCCCCGGGGGCGAGCGTGAACTCGGGCATCCCCCGGCGCGAGTTCCTCGGGGAATCCCATACCTACACCCTGCCCTCCGTCGCCGACGTGGGCCGCCGCCTCATCGACCAGGGCCACGGGGCCTACGTCTGGACTGCCGACATCTCCCGGGCCTACCGCCAGCTCCGTGCCGACCCTCTCTCCTGCCCTCTGTTCGGCATCTGCCTCGACGGCAACACCTACATAGACCTTGCCCTCCCCTTTGGGTGCCGCACCTCGGGCGCTGCCTGCGTTCGCGTCACCGCCGCAGTGGCCTGGATCATCCGGCGCGAGGGCTTCCACGCCCTCGTCTACGTCGACGACTTCATAGGCTGCGAGGGCCCTTACCTGAGGGCGTGCCAGGCCTTCGATGCCTTCCTCGCCCTCACCGCTGCCCTCGGCCTCGACGTAGCACCCGGAAAGTGCCATCCTCCCACTGTCCGCCTCCTCTGGCTAGGGTTCGCCCTCGACAGCGAGACGATGACCATCCGGGTCGCCCCCGCCAAGATCCAGGCCCTCATCGACGACTGCGACGCTCGCATCGCCCAGCCCACCCTCGGGAAACAACAGCTGCAAAGTCTCCTGGGCCGCCTCAACCATGTGAGCGGCTGCGTGCTCCCCAGCCGGAAGTTCATGGCCCGGCTCCTCGGGGCGCTCCGCAGCTGCTTCGGCGCCGCCTCCATCACCCTCGCCGACGACGCCCTCCGGGATCTGAGGTGGTTCGCCGCCTATGGACGGATCTCCAACGGTATCCACCTCCTCCGAGCCCCGGAGGGCCGCCGCTGGGTGATCGAGTGCGACTCCTGTCTCACCGGGGGCGGCCCCCACTCCCCCACGCACTACTACGCCCGAGGGTACTCCTCGGGGTTCCGGGCGCGTTTCCCTTCCATCCACGAGCTCGAGGCGGTCAACCTCGTCGTCGCCCTCCACTCTCTCCTCCCGGGAGACATCGCGGGGGCGACGGTGGTGGTCTACACCGATAACATGGCTTCAGCCACCGCCCTCGAGTCGGGACGCGCCCGAGACCCTACCCTCGGGACCTGCGCATGGGAGCTTTGGTTGCTGGCGGCCTCTGGCTCCTTTCACCTTCACATCACCCACAAGCCCGGGGCGGACCTCCTCCTCGCCGACGCCCTAAGCCGCCGCACCTCGCCGGCCCTTGGGCCGAAACGGCCCGGAGCGAGGTGGCCCGCCTCGGGCTTGCCCCCACCACCGCCTCACATGACGCCTTCCCCTTTCACCCTGGCCTATAGGTTACCTGCCCGCCGAGATCGATGACGTCGTCCGCCTCCGCCTCGCAGCCCTCGCCCCGGCGACCTGGAAAAACCGCCGTCGCCAGGCCGAGGACTTCGTCAGCTTCACCGTTGCCCAAGGTGTCGACCCCCTCGCCCCGTCGGCCTTCGACGTCGCCGCCTTCACCGCCTCCCTCTATGCCCGCGCCCTCGCCCCGGCCTCCGTCAAGAACGCCGTCTCGGGAGTGCGGACCTGGGTGGATGGGGCGGGGGGCCTCACCTCGGGCTTCGACGCCCGCCTCGCCAAGGACGTCTGTCGGGGGGGCGAGCACTCCGCCGCCCACGTCCCGCGTCAAGCCCCGCCCCTCACGCCGCACCAGCTGACGCTCACCATCAACCACCTCGCCCGCGCGGGGCCCACCTCACTCGTTCCTCGGGCCGCCCTCCTCCTCGGGTACTTCGGCATGCTTCGCCAATCTAACCTCTTGGCCCCGAGCCCCGAGAGGTGGGGGGGCCCCCACACCCTGACCCGCGCTGACGTCCGCCCCGCCCCCGGGGGCCTCCGGCTCCTGATAAGGAGTTCCAAGACCATCTCCAGGCCCTCGGGCGCGGTGGCCCTCTTCATCCCTGCCATCCCCGGATCGCCTCTATGTTCGGTATCGGCCTGGCAGCTCGCCCTCGCCCAGTCTCCCGCGCCCCAAGACGCACCAGCCTTCCTGATGCCCTCCGGCCGGCCTCTCGACCCGCGCTCCCTGACCGAACTCCTGAGGGGCGCCCTTAAGGCCCAAGGCGTACCGGCCCCGGAGGCCTTCACTCTCCACAGCCTCCGCCGCGGCGCCGCCGAGGCCTGCCAGCGCGCCGGGGTGCCCCTCCCCGACATCATGGCCCAGGGGACCTGGACCTCTGAGGCGGTGCACTCCTATGTGCCCCGTCTCGCCCCCTCGGGCGCGCCTCGAGCCCTCTCCTCCGTTTTGGTGGAGGGCTCTTCGGCGCACCCCCAGTCATAGACCCTCAGGACTCCCTCCTCGGGCCTCTCCCTCGGACACTCACTTCATTTACTTACTCTTGATTCTCTGTTTTAATATGTACTTCAGTGATACCCACCCTGTTTATCTTGCTACTGTATTGATATTGTGCTGTATATTGCTGTCATATTATTGCCCGAGGCATCTCGATAAACGCCTCAGTTTCCCACTTCCGTCTTCTGTCTTCCTTTTCGCGCATCGGTCGTAATGCGAAGCATTACGTTTGATGCGAGGAAAGGAAGAGTCCCTCCTCTCCCGCCCTGTCGCGCAGCATTCGCGCCTCGCGCGACACCCGCTGCTCACCCTCGCCCTCCCCCGGCCTTGAGCGTTCACGCCTTCCCTGCCACTGCTCACTTTCTCCCTTATAAGGCCGCCCGCCCGCCTCTCTCAGCCATTCGCCTCCAGTCTCCTCCACGCCGCCCTTCTTCTCCACCCACCCACCCAACTATCTCCTTCCAGCTCCCTCTCCCTCAAGTGGAGGGCTCTTCGGCGCACCCCCGGTCATAGACCCTCAGGACTCCCTCCTCGGGCCTCTCCCTCGGACACTCACTTCATTACTTACTCTTGATTCTCTGTTTTAATATGTACTTCAGTGATACCCACCCTGTTTATCTTGCTACTGTATTGATATTGTGCTGTATATTGCTGTCATATTATTGCCCGAGGCGTCTCAATAAACGCCTCAGTTTCCCACATCCGTCTTCTGTCTTCCTTTTCGCGCATCACGCAGTAATTGAGAAAGAATTGTTAGCAATTTGTTTCGGATGCACCAAATTCCATGAATATATCTATGGTAAAGAAGTCACAGTAGAGACTGACCACAAACCGCTGGTTGCCATTATGATTAAACCGTTACATAAACTCTCAGCACACATGCAACGTATGAGAATGAGACTGCAAAATTATAATATAAATGTTATGTAAAGGGATCAAAAATGTATTTTGCAGACACCCTTTCCAGAGCGCATGTAAACGACATGGAACCGAATAGCCTGTTTGACGATGAAATGTTGATCGCAGCAATCAACATGGTAAACACCAAGGTCAAATGCATCAAACAACACTCCAAATGAGACGATACACTAAAAGAGTTACTAAGAGTCATCCACGCAGGCTGGCCTAACCGAAACAACCAAGGAAGGCATGACATAAGACCATATTTCACACACAGACACAAAATTGAAATCACAACACACAATAAGATTACACTTACAGGCGACAGAATAATAATACCAAAAACATAACAAAAAGAAATGTTAAGCAAACTGCATGAAACCCATCTAGGGATAGTCAAACCCAAATAGCTAGCGCGAGATTACATGTTTTGGCCCGGCATGGACAAACAAATCGAAGATAAAGTGGCGAAGTGTCAAATATGCCAAAGTTTCAGAAATCTCCAGCAATCTGAACCACTAATCAATCACGAAATACCCAACATACTGTTTTACAAGATTGGCATCGATTTTTTCCAGATAAAGGATAAAACATTCTTATTGATTGTAGATTACTATTCAAAATTTCCTGAAGTCATAGAAATGACAAAACACGTCAAGTAAGAATACTATGAAAGAATTAAAGTCTGTATTCGGCCGCTATGGTATACCGCAAATGGTAGTATCAGACAATGGTCCGTAATTCTCAAGCGGAGAATATAATGAATTTGTGAAAGAATACAATTTCAAGCACTGTTTCTCGAACCCAATGTACACGCAAAGCAACGGACAGGTAGAAAGATACATACAGACGATAAAGAGAATGATAGAAAAAGGCAAACTTGACAACAAAGATATGAACATTGCACTATTAAACTACAGAAATACACCCTTGACAGGCATGTACGCATCGCCAGGACAACTACTCATGAGCCGCAAACTAAACTCAAAACTCCTGACAGAAACAAAACAATTGAAACCGAAACCACAGAAATCTAAAACAAAATCACATAAGAATAAATCAGTAGAAACAAAAAGAATACTTTGACAAAAGAACAAAAGAAACACATAAACCGCCATTAAACAATTAAAAGCGAAAAGCTAATCACCATTAATGTAACATAATAGAAATTAGTGAAAGCATAAAAGATAAGGAGGCGCAGAGCGACCGAGCCAACTGCCATTAAAGCAAAACACACACCCATTACAGGTAAGAAACACAAATCAACAACTTTACCAATAAAAAGCCTCATTAAAAAGAAGATAAGGTAGACCGAGCTCATAGCGGGACATGGGAAACGGAAACACAACTGCTCACATGGAGCACGCGCTGGGAAAGTCTCACCTACCCGAAATCGAAACAATTGTAATCTTGATGTTAGTTAAGACGTGTATGCTGATTAAATATATCCTTCATAAAATGGCTAAAGCGTACCTCAGCTATCGGACTCTAAAGCCAGCATTGGCTATCAGCTGATTACAAATAAGAGACGCTCAGAGACTGTAACAAAGGCAAACACAACTCGACATATTTATTCATTTCAGCAAACAGACACAAAATATTATATAAGATGTTACGCCTGTAGCATTATATATCGCACTTGACCGGACATGTTTTATTCCAGGATACAACCAGAGACACTTGAATACCATGTGACTATGTTTTATTGCAGTAAACAAAATATGAACATTCGAGTACGGCAACATGCATTATGGCAGACTGTCATCTGTATGAGTCAATACTCGGTCAATTGATTACTCTGTACAATTGCATGACGATTATTGTGAAGGGGAGATGTAATGTATGTAAGCATAACTAATTAGCCCACGGACGCCGGTGTGACGCGCGACCCGATAGGGGCACCCGGCCGATATGGAAACCTAATAAACACTCGTTAACCAGACTCCCGACATGTCCACATCATTACAGGAGGCACAGGAACTTTTACAGGTTGAGCACAGGCAGAGAGAGGTACGGTGTAGATCATTAATGGCACACGGCAAGTCTGTTCCCCTAATAGACAGGTCAGACAGAGGAGCGTTACGTAATTGGATTGATTTGATCGAACGCATAGGCACTCTTGCTGACGTTTCAGACCTGGACATTATTTGTTTTGCTTTGTCCAATGCAACGGGACGGCTGCATGAAGTTCTTTTCACAGCTTTTCAGCATGAAAATCCTAGGTCCTGGAGAGAAATTAAGGAATTGATAGCATCAACTCTTTTGACAGCGGATGAACGTAGTCACTTGAAGGGGGTAGTGATGGCTATGAAGCAAGAGGAGGGGGAAACCGTAGCTGCATACTGTCAGCGTTTTAAGACTGCGGCAGCGAAAGGCTAGGATATCCCAAGTGCAGTTTTCGGCACTGACACCTTTGAAATACTTCTTTCGAGATTTCTCGACTCCTTACTTGATGATAATACCATGTGGTATGTGGAAACGATCTGACCAAAAACTCTTGAAGAAGCCTTCGAAATGTCTATTCTCAGTGATAGGTCTGTTATCAGGCAGCAGACACGTGCAAAATCACGTCTTGGGAATTTAGCTATTTATGAGCAAATAGTCATGAGTAACTTGTCGTTTGGCAGTATAGTTTCTGACCATTCGGCGATTGATGCTGTAAAAGTTGTGACATCTTCTCGTGTCAATTCTTACAACCAAGGCGTCCGTGGTACGTACACAGCCACAGATCCGAGCATTAGATTCTACAACAGGATTCATACCCATCTTGAAATATAAAATTCCAGGACTTTCAAGGACCTTTTTTGTTGTTGTAAATATAGTTTATTCATTGAATAAAGTCTTTTGTCAGCGCCGTGGCACTGGTCTTCCAGCCATGTGACATTACAGTTATTTACAATACATGTATATGTAGTCTGATATTGTCATCAGCAGCTGGCTCAAGTCAGCTGAAATAACAATATTAAACATTCCAAGACTTACATATGGTATAGTTTGACAATTCACCTATAAGATAGTAGTTACATGTTGTATACATACATACCTAGAGACATACATGTGCATTGTTTAAACTGTTACATTACGGAGTGGTTAGGTGCATAGTTTCCCTTCACAGGTTTGTATTCGTACTGTGTGGTGAATTACATAATTATCATGTTGTTGGAGATACTGTGTGGTGAATTACATAATTATCATGTTGTTGGAGATAGGATTTTGAGATGGAGTGTTAGTAAAATGGTTTGTTTATTCTGTTAGATGGAGTGTGGTTAGTTTGTAGGGTTATGCTTAAAAAGGTTAATACCTGGGGGGAGTTGACTAAATGAAGTAGTTTGAGTAAGCAGGTTGTTAGTAATGATGGGATAAACTATGCTTGGAGGATTGTACATTTCAGTCATTTAGTAGTCTAGTACAGTGTCTATGTTTATAGCAATACTACCAGACTGATATGAATTTTCTGATGTTGTTGGGCAAATAATTTGTAAGGTGCAACATTCCAAGGTGTTTTAAGACGTTTATTAAATTAAAGCATCCCGAAACATGGTTGTGTTCATAGTCGATTCACTGTGTTAGATGTGTAGTGTAAATAAGTGTAGTAGTCTGAACATGAGCTCTACTATCACGCGGTAGCAACTACTGACGCCACGGAGAGCAGATGGTTCAATAAACCCAAGGTGAAGCGTACACTGAATTGAATCTTGGTGTTCTTCCTTGGTGTAGTTCCTTGCTTCCTTCTGTCGAGGGGGTTCCACTTGTGGGGTATGAACTCTCTCCCAGCAAAAAACATTCTATACACCAACTACATAGAGGCTGGGAGAGGTCGTCTTTGTGCGACTCATTTAAAGACTCTTTCTTCACCTAGATTGATGACATGTTTGCCTTGCAGCTAGCTAGATTCACATCGCTATTTCGCTGCAGGCAGGTCTAGGAATTGCGCAAAAGGATACATAGCTTTGTAAGGCTTCTCTCCCTTTCAAGTTAGTTCTCATGTTGACTTCTATCATTTCTCGATTCTCATCGGTTTGCATTCTGCAACCGGTGAGACTCTAAGGGGGGCAGTGTAGTAGTCTGAACATGAGCTCTACTATCACGCGGTAGCAGCGGAGACTACGATGCCACCAGCGCAGTACCACTACACTGCGCTAGGTGGCGGCACGGGTCACCACCGGTCAGACCCCAACTGGGCTGACCTCTACTGCGTGTGGTTGACCCACCCCCCCACACACACCTATAGAGTCGATGTGGGATCTGGCGAGTCAGGGGGCGGGTCAGACAACTACTGACGCCGCGGAGAGCAGATGGTTCAATAAACCCAAGGTGAAGCGTACACTGAATTGAATCTTGGTGTTCTTCCGTGTGAAAGAGTGAGAGTCGGAGGGCCGTGGGCCATTACATAAGCATAAATCTTTGTATAGTTTTAATATAAAAAGCAAGAGGCAGGATAACACAGCTACAAAATCACTTTAAATAAAAAAACATTTCTGATTGATACGTGACGAAGGAGGAGAGGGAAGCAGGTATTGGAATAAAACACACTTTATTCACACAAAAGAGCATCAATGTTATAGTGTACAATGTAGGTAGTTAAATATAGTATGACGGTATAACATGTAGCAATGAAGATAAAGTGCAGTATCCTCGGGCAATAAATTTACAGTGTCAAGAGGTGCATTGCACCATGTCCGAGGTTAATGTCATATCAGGGTTGAAGTCAGATGGGAGGGAGGCGCCCCGAGGAACCCTCCACCAAAACTGAGGAGAGGGCTCGAGGGGCGCCCGAGGCGGCGATGGTCTTGGTGGTGTGGAGGGTGACCCGCAGCCCCCTGGGGGCGGGGGCGACGTCGCTGCGTGTGATGGTGTGGGGGCCGCCCCACACCTCGGGGCTGGGGGAGAGGAGGCTCGACTGCCGTAGCATCCCGTAGTACCCGAGGAGCAGAGCGGCACGGGGGACGACGCCCGAGGGTCCGGCGAGGGCGAGGTGGCGGGCAACGGCCGCGAGGGTGGCGGGCGTCAGTGGAGGGCGACGTGCCCGGGCGCCCGCTCTCCACCGCGACAGACGTCTCTGGTGAGGCGCGAGGTGAAGGGGCTGGGGTCGCCCCCGGCCGCCTCCAGCCAGGAGCGCGTCCCGGAGAGGGCGTTCCGGACGGAGGCCGGCGCCAGGGGGCGGGCGTAGAGCGAGGCGGTGTAGGCGGCGACGTCGAAGGGCGTCGAGGCGAGGGGGTCCCAGTGGTGGCCCGAGGCGAACTCGATGTATCCTCGGGCCTGTCGATGACGGTTCCTCCAGGTGGAGGGGGCGAGGGCAGCAATGCGCAGCCCATCGACGGCGGTGACCTCGGAGGCGGTGTACCCTGGATCAAAGGCCGGGGTTGTAAAGAAAGTCATCGTGGTCGGCGTCGGCGCGCTCAAGCCCGAGGCGGGCGACCTCGTCTCAGGCCACGGCGGCCCAGCGACCAGGGAGGTGGGCGCGGCTGAGGGCGTCGGCAAGGACGAGGGGGCGGCCGGAGGGCAGTATGAAGGCGGGGTTGGCGGGGCAGGCAGGTACCAGCGCGACGGAGGCGGACCAGGCCGCCACGGGGCAGAGCGGGCGGGGATGAAGAGGGCGACCGCCCCCGAGGGCAGCGCGATGGTCTTGGTGGTGTGGAGGGTCACCCGCAGCCCCCCGGGGGCGGGGGCGACATCGCTGCGTGTGATGGTGCGGGGGCCGCCCCACACCTCGGGGCTGGGGGAGAGGAGGCTCGACTGCCGTAGCATCCCGTAGTACCCAAGGAGCAGAGCGGCCCGGGGGACGACGCCCGAGGGTCCGGCGAGGGCGAGGTGGCGGGCAACGGCCGCGAGGGTGGCGGGTGTCAGTGGAGGGGCGGGGCGGGCGACGTGCCCGGATGCCCGCTCTCCACCGCGACAGACGTCTCTGGCGAGGCGCGAGGTGAAGGCGCTGGGGTCGCCCCCCGCCGCCTCCAGCCAGGAGCGCGCCCCGGAGAGGGCGTGCCGGACGGAGGCCGGCGCCAGGGGGCTGGCGTAGAGCAAGGCGGTGTAGGTGGCGATGTCGAAGGGCGTCGGGGCGAGGGGGTCCCAGTGGTGGCCCGAGGCGAACTCTATGTATACTCGGGCCTGTCGATGACGGTTCCTCCAGGTCGAGGGCAGCAATGCGCAGCCCGTCGACGGCGGTGACCTCGGAGGCGGTGTACCCTGGATCAAAGGCCGGGGTTGTAAGGAAAGTCATCGTGGTCGGCGTCGGCGCGCTCAAGCCCGAGGCGAGCGACCTCGTCTCAGGCCACGCCGGCCCAGCGACCAGGGAGGTGGGCGCGGCTGAGGGCGTCGGCAAGGACGAGGTCGGCGCCGGGCTTGTGGACAATAGTGAGCTCAAAGCAGGCCTCGGCCGCCATCAGCCAGAGTTCCCGGGCGCAGGTCCCGAGGGTGGGGTCGCGGGCCCGCCCCGACTTGAGGGCGGTGGCGGCGGCAATGTTGTCCGTGTTGACGACAACGTTGGCCCCCGCGACGTCAGCCGGGAGGAGGGCGCGGAGCGCGACCACCAGGTTGACCGCCTCGAGCTCGTGGATGGCGGGGAAGCGGGCGCGGAAGGCCTCGGAGTACCCTCGGGCGTAATATCGCCTGGGGGAGTAGGCCCCACCCCCGGTGAGGCATGAGTCGCATTCGGTGACGATCCTCCGGGTCCTCGCCGGGCGGAGGAGATGGAGGCCGTTGGAGGCGCGCCCGTAGGCCGCGAACCATGCCAGGTCCCGGGGGGCGTCGTCCCCGAGGGTGATGGTGGCGAACCTGTGGCAGCTGCGCAGGGCCGCGAGGAGGCGTGCCATGAATTTTCTCGCGGGCAGGACGCAGCTGCCGACGTGGTTGAGGCGGCCGAGGATGCTCTGAAGCTCCTGGCGCCCGAGGGTAGGCTGGGCGACCCGGGCCTCGCAGTCGGCGACGAGCTCGTCGACTTTGTCGGGGGCGATGCGGATGGTCATGGCGTCGCTGTCGATGGCGAATCCGAGCCAGGAGACCCGCACCGCCGGGGGGTGGCACTTCCCTGAGGCGACCTCCAGCCCGAGGGTGCCGACGAGGGCGATGAAACCGTCGAAGGCCTGGCGGGCCCTCAGGTAGGTGATCGCGGGGGCGGCTGGGGCGCGGTCGCGGGTGCGTTTGGTATAGCAAACGGCCTCGCTATGGACGGTGAGGATGCGGCGTACGTTTGCACAGTACGCGCATGCGTGCCTCCTCCTCGCGCCCTGGTCGCATGAGGCGGGGTCCCTGTTCCAGGCGGGGCAGGGTATCCCTAGGCTTCGCGGGTGTAGGGTGTGCGTGGGTCAGTCTGGGTGGAGCGGGGGTGTGTGGGGGGAGGGGCTAGTCGGGCGAGGGCGCGGGGCTGGTGGGTTCTGGCTCCGCCCCCGGAGGCAGTCGCGGGGGCGGTGATGACATCCATGCGGTCTGTGTTAATGGCGACTGGGTCGCGCCACCCATCCGGGAGCCGTCCGTCGGCGACCCAGGAGAATATGGTCTCGGAGTATCGCCGTACGGTCGGCCAGGGATGGGTGACACAGTCTCTGAGCACGGTCATGTTGTGGTGGAGGGGAGTCGGTGTGGGGAGGAAGTCGGTGGGGAAGGCAGGGTGCGACTCTAGCATGCGGAGGGCGAGGTTATATTCCTCCATGGTCGCCTCGCCGCGCTTTAGGGCCTTCGCCTCGGCGCCCCTCTCAATGAGGTCATGAGGGAAGAGGTATCCAGAAGGTATACCTTTTCGGCGTCCGCTGCCCTGCGCCTCGGCGGACTCCAGTATCTCCCTGACCACGTCGGCCGCGGATGCGGGGGAGCGGTCGGGGGCGGGGTGGGCGGCAGCGAGGAGGCGAGCTGCGGAGGCGGCATGCTGTGTGGTGTATAGGCCGCGCCTCGTGTAGCGCTGGTAGGTGGGGTGGATGTCCTCGGCCGGAGTCGCGGAGGCGGAGAGGAGGCGAGGGTGGGTGGGCGGCTCCTCCAGTCCCAGCGGTGAGTTCTTGCAGGAAGTCGGCTAGGCGGTCCGCGACGGATGGGGGTGGTATGGCCGCGGCCCGAGGCGGGGGTGCGGCGGCCGGCTCCGGGAGGGCTGGCGCCCGAGGTGGGGCGAGGGTGATGGATTCCACGAGGGCTGTGAGGTGATCAATAGCGCCGGACTGGCACTGCATTTCCACGGCCTGGGCATCCATGCGGGCGTCTATGGCGGTTTCCCAGGAGGTGGCCTCCGACTGGAGGCTGGGGGCGGTAGAGGTCGCGGAGGCGGCGTCGTGTGAGGCGGCAGAGGCGCTCCTGCCTCGGCGTGGTCCTCGGCGGCCCGGGGGGCGACCTCGGGGGCGGGGCCCGGCTGGCATGACAGCGGTGTGTGCGTAAGTGTGCAGACCGGGGGGGCCTGGAGGCGTGAGGCGTAGAGGCGTGGATGGAGCCGAAGAAAATTATGTCCGGGCCAGGAGGGTGAGAGGAGGCAAGTGGCTAGCAGCAGCAAGGGCAGCCGGTTATAAGGGCCGAGGGAGGGGGGGGGGGGTGTTATGTCACCGACCCAACGGTCGCGGCAGGGGAAGGATAGAAAGGGGGTCCTCCTCCCCCGCCACGAATCAAACGCAATGCGAGCATTACGACCAATGAATAAAGAACATATGTGAATAACATCCCAGCTATTTATGATTAAAAATATATATATATAGACTTTTTTTTTTAAATGGTCAAGATTTTTCCATTTTCCAGGATTTTCAAACATTTTTAGACAAATTCCATGACTTTCCAGGCCTTGAATCCTGAATTATCTAATTTTATATGACATTCCAGGTCTTCAAGGCCAACACGAACCCCCTAAATGACCTGGTTATAGCAATAAAATCTATTTACCTTTTATTTAAGTATATAATTATCTTTTAAATACTTTTTTTAACACGTGCTAAAGTTTGCTAACTAATCCAGGTAAAGGTCAACTTACAGCCCAGTTGTCGTGAGGCCGAGCTTGAGGAACGAACTGCCCATCAAACAGGTGCGAAAAAGGTCCATGGCCTGAAAGACACAAAGCAACGTCAACTCAACATGATCTACGCAAGTATAGTTAACTGTCAATGTCAACTCAACATGTATGTACACAAGCAGTTAACTGTCAACGTCAACTCAACATGTACCTACACAAGTACAGTTAACTGTCAATGTCAACTCAACATGTAGATCTACACAAGTACAGTTAACTGTCAATGTCAACATGTACGTACACAAACAGTTAACTGTCAATGTCAACTCAACATGTAGATCAACACAAGTACAGTTAACTGTCAATGTCAACATGTATCTACACAAGTACAGTTAACTGTCAATCTCAACTCAACATGTAGATCTACACAAGTACAGTTAACTGTCAATGTCAACATGTATCTACACAAGTACAGTTAACTGTCAATGTCAACTCAACATGTAGATCTACACAAGTACAGTTAACTGTCAATGTCAACTCAACATGTATCTACACAAGTACAGTTAACTGTCAATGTCAACTCAACATGTACCTACACAAGTACAGTTAACTGTCAACGTCAACTCAACATGTATTTACACAAGCACAGTTAACTGTCAATACCAACTGAACATGAAGATCGACACAAGTACAGTTAACTGTCAACGTCAACTCAACATTTATTTACGTCTCAACATTTTACGATCTATCAGCATCCAAGGTCATATCAAGACAGGTACCAACTTGTGACAATGAGCACTCATGGTAACTTGATAGTGCTGCCCCACTGGGAAACCAGGCTGCCAGCACCATAACCTGATATCCTGTTCAGTCACATTATCCTGATACTGCGGCTTAAATGAGAATCAAATTGATCCCCACTAAACATTGCGACGATCATCTTCTCAGAACCGCTTCCTAGCCTGGCGCTTGGCATTAATAGGGTATGGCAAGGACTGGTTAGCTCAGTGTCAGGATAATGTGACTGAGTGGGATATCGGGTCATGGTGCTGGCAGCCTGGTCTCCCAGTGGGGCATCACTATAAAGTCACCATCAGTGCACACTGTCACAAGTCGGTACCCGCCCGATGACCTTAGATGTTGCCAGGTCATAAAACTCCAACAACCAATCTTTTCAGACCGTGGCCACGAAACGTGAGGCCCTGAGGCAACAGTCCAAGGACTATATATATATATAGTCCGCTGACTCGCAAGGTCCATACACATGTGAAGATATGGAATTCAAGGCTATTCCAAGGTTGTTTTTGATAGGAATTCAAGACCTTTTTCATTTGGATTTCAGGGGGGGGGAACAATGTCGAATCACGATTTTTGACTAATATAGATCAGTGGGGACAGTTTAATGGAATTCAAGGCTTTTCAAGACTAATTACACAAAATAGGTTTAAATTCACGGCTTTTCAAGGTCTTGAAATGGGGCAAATGAAGTTCAAGACTTGGCAACACTTTCCAGGCCCTCTACAGACCCTCGACTTGGTAGATGTGGAGCGATTTAATTCTCTGGTTACGTTACAGAAAGATCACGTGGTACGAACCAAGGTCATGGCAGAGGCCGGCAATCTCGACACAGAGGATGTCCTGGTCGGTGATGTCCAGTTCGGGCTGTCGGCTGCGCAGGCAGCTCGCCAGCTGCCCGGCCAGATGGCTCACGCTGCAAGAAGCACGTCATTAATATGTACTCAGCTAATGCCAGCTTCATTAAATGGGAACAAGCAGAGTTTCAAAAACAGTCATAGATATAAGCTAAAGAAAGAGACAAATGTTTGTAGCATTCTTTGTGGTAAATTCCTGAAATATGTTACAAAGCAATGTAGTAGAAGCGCCCAGTAGACATGCTTATAAATCTAGGTTAGACCGATTATAGAAATGTTACCGAAACAGTCAGAAACCCATACATGAGTATTTAACCCTACGAGTCACAGAGATGAAAGGTCATATGAACTGCTAACAGGCTATTAGCCTACCTAGGGCAGAAGAGGATAAAGTAAAGATGGCGCAGCTGCAACATTCGTTAAGACAGCCACAACGAGGCAAGTAAAGGCTCCCTTTTACTTTATTAGGTTCATACTCATACATTGCAGCAACACTTAGTCATTTCAATGCCGGCACTGACTTGGGGCTGTTCACACTAAAGGGCGCATTCCATATACGCGTAATGCGTAATGCGTTACGCGAATGCCAGCATTCCATATACGCGTAATGCGGCGCACGACTGGCTATATTTAAAAAATAAAAATAAACAATTATTCTCCATACTGCTCTGTATGTGACCAAATATTGCATGTATATCTATGTAACTTTTTGTATGTCACATGGGGGTTCCTACCTTTATTATAACCAAATTATAGATAAGTATTCATATTTCTGTGCATATGGTAGCATTTTTAGCTTTCCCCTAACCCTATGTCTCCCTGGTGCCCAGCTCACCATGTGTTTCCAATTAGCACCCCTCTGTGAGGCTGTTCCGTAATGCTCAGTCGCCTCTCCTGGTGTTAAACTAATGGAGACATCAGACTCAGGTTTCTATTCACATCCAGCTTGACGCATAACGCATTACGTACCGATCGCTACAGGGACCGATCGGGATAATGAATTTCTGATGCATTCGCATTCGCATTACGCGTGTATGGAATGTAGCTCATAGGTTTCAAGGCGTTTCGATTTTTTGTCGCATTCGCATTCGCATTCGCATTCGCATTACGCGTATATGGAATGCGCCCTTTATGGTGGCTTTATAGCACTGGCTGCTGAGATATCCAATTGTCAACACTATCTCACTCAGTCACATTAACCTGACATTGCGCCAATCTGGGCACACCTCATTCGACTAAAACTGAGCGCCAGGAGAGGCAACGACAAGAACGAATATTGTAGGTCTCGGTTAGGGATCGAACCCATGACCTGCCAGGTGGTAAAACTATGCTCTATATACACAGCGTAATTGTAATAAAATAAAAACATTGTAATATATTTAAGAATATATTGTGATGTAATATATTGCAATTCTCCTATGCACATGTACTTACCCAATAGAATGCTCAAAGCGGTTGTGTGTTGTGTATGCATGTACTTACCGGATGGAATGCTCAAAGCGGCTGTGTGTATGTACGCGTGTACTTACCGGATGGAATGCTCAAAGCGGCTGTGTGTATGTACGCGTGTACTTACCCAATAGAATGCTCAAAGCGGTTGTGTGTATGTACGCATGTACTTACCGGATGGAATGCTCAAAGCGGCTGTGTGTATGTACGCGTGTACTTACCGGATGGAATGCTCAAAACGGTTGTGTGTATGTATGCATGTACTTACCGGATGGAATGCTCAAAGCGGTTGTGTGTATGTATGCGCGTACTTACCGGATGGAATGCTCAAAACAGTTGTGTGTATGTATGCATGTACTTACCGGATGGAATGCTCAAAGCGGCTGTGTGTATGTACGCGTGTACTTACCGGATGGAATGCTCAAAACGGTTGTGTGTATGTATGCGTGTACTTACCGGATGGAATGCTCAAAGCGGCTGTGTGTATGTATGCGTGTACTTACCGGATGGAATGCTCAAAACGGTTGTGTGTATGTACGCGTGTACTTACCGGATGGAATGCTCAAAGCGGCTGCGTGTATGTACGCGTGTACTTACCGGATGGAATGCTCAAAGCGGTTGTGTGTTGTGTATGCATGTACTTACCGGATGGAATGCTCAAAGCGGCTGTGTGTATGTACGCGTGTACTTACCGGATGGAATGCTCAAAGCGGTTGTGTGTATGTATGCGGGTTATTCTCCAAAACTGGGCACCACATATTTGGTTTCCACATTACGATGCTGATAATTAAGTCTTTGTTTTATTGATAACAAGTCAAATCATTATTTTAGCCTCTGTATATTAGGTATGTTAGCAGTTCTATATGTATTGAATTTATCCCATATAAGATATCAAAATTATAATTGTATGATTTTGCGCTAGAGTGAAAATGTGAAAATTTACACATTGACACTATACATGTAGCCAAACTTTTTTTCAACTTATTTTTCAACTTTTTTCTTGTAAGTCATAACCTTGTCTGCTTAAAAGTAATCAATAAAATCTTGTTTGACTATGTTGTATATGTTAAAATGAGGTTCTGGATGTGTCTTTGATTTTCATGTTACACGAGTGATATTAATGTATTGCTCAATTTGTAAAAAATCTAATTAAAAAATTGAAACAAATTTTTTTCAACTCTGACATATGCACAACATGCAAACCTTCATAGGACATTGGATTATGCTATTATTTGGAAGGATTCTTGCTATTATTTGGAAAATTTTCACTTTTGGTTTCCATGTCACACTTTGGTGCCCAGTTTTAGAGAATGACCCACGCATGTACTTACCAGATGGAATGCTCAAAGCGGCTGTGTGTATGTATGCATGTACTTACTGGATGGAATGCTCAAAGCGGCTGTGTGTATACATATATATACACATGTACTTACTGGATGGAATTCTCAAAGCGGTTGTGCGTATGTATGCGTGTACTTACCCAAGGGAATGCTCAAAGCGGTTGTGCGTGGCACCTGGGAAGACATAGTAGCACCCCCCGAGTTGCTTGATGTAGCGTAGACGCTGGAACTGAGGCGTGTCCAAGATGGCCACACACAGCGGGTGTAGCTCGATGTGTCCGTGAATTGGGTCATTGAACACCTGACACAAACAAGCACACACTCACTACAACTGTCCTCTTGTCATATCAGGACAGTCCCATTAGTCGTAGAAATTAACCCAATGTGACCATTAGAAAAATATTGAAGTCGGAACTCATCTTAGAAGTTACAGCAGAGGTTTTATCAATATGCTTGGATGCGACATGTACGAAAACCCAAAATCTGGAGTGTGTCATACAACAGGAGTTTTTTTTAAATTACAATATGCTTTGTTGCAGCTAGTTCGAAAATCCCAAACCTGGAGTGCATCTACACAACAGGAGGTTTTTTTTCAATATTCTTTTTTGCTGCTAGTAGGAAAATCCCAAAACCTGGAGTGTGTTTACACAACAGGATTTCTTTTCAATATGCTTTGTTGCGACTAGTACAAAAACCCCAAACCGGGAGTGTCTTGTAATGAATGCAGTTTTTTTTTGCAATATGCTTAGATGTAAACCCCAAAACTTAAGGCGATAGTATGTCTTACTGACACACTCTACTCGGGTCATGTTACTGGTACTGGTACCAGGACTGGTCATTACATGGCCCTGCTTTGAGTCATGAAGGATGCGCTGCAACATTTCTCCTGTCCATGATGACAGTCTCCAGCGTTACGTGCTTTATGTAAATGGTTGGCATCAAAAATGGCAAACTTGTCCTAGGACTTACCTTGAATCTCTCTGAAATGTCGAAGAAAGGCATCTTGATTTTCTTGATCTGAAAAGGCTTCAAGGCTTCGAGAACTTCAAGGCGGTCACCCAATTTCCTAAATAAAAAGAAATTGGTTTATAAAAAATCCTAAATTGTCATCGCCATACATGTGGGAAGCGGACGCTCTAAACACTCACTAAATCATCTAATTATGAGAAAAGCCCATTATATGAATTTTATTAAATGCATTTGACTTTTTTTAAATATGATTTTTTTCATTTGTTGATTAAGCCGGAGAAATATCAATCACTGACAATTGCGCTTCCTAATTCCACTGAACTTTGTCCTAACTTGTAATGCTGTGTGCCGGGCTAGGGAGCGACAAGTATAAATATTTAAGTCATTGGTTTGACTTGGGTGCGCTTCTAATCCCACGACCTGCGATACAGGAGGCGCAGATTCAACTCACTTGGCCGTCCCGTCCGGATACATTCAGCGAGGGCAGACAGATTTCATTCGGTGCCAAAGACTACTTACTCTATCCCCATCTGCACGAGACGCTCCTCTGTGATGTTCTCAAGAACCCGCCCTCGGATGTTGTGACCTGAGAAAAAACATAAAGTGTAGCCTTCAGGACTAGCGAGCCCACTTATCTGATAAGTTTCCCCTTCTGGTATGACCTTAGGTGTTGCCAGAACTCCGACAAACAAGCGAGCTCAGTTGACGCTACAGTTGTGAAGCTTGGAACTGGTTGGAGACAGAAGCAACATCATTAACTGCCAACCCTGTTAACTGCCAATCGCATTAACTGTCATTGTCATTAACTCTCACCCTCATTAACTATTTTCAATTTGTAGCGCAAATCATTTATTAATGCATCGTTTAACTTGTAATATAATTGTTGTTTCTTATTCGACCATCACGCTGTTGACTGAATGCTACAACACTACGAGGCAATATTCCAATCACAATAACCTAATAGGCTAACTGAAACCTATACACCAACACATGTCTTATTGATGATGTCTCAGAGGATTTCCAGCACCAACCGGCTGTCGGGTGCACAGTACCAAATTTCTTCACCAGAGAAATTCGATCTTGTTCACCCGAAAGTCAGCAAAAACACTAACACAACAGTCACTGTACCAAATTTCTTCACTCGAGACCCAACACTGTCGGGTCTCGAGTAAAGAAATTTGATCTTGTTCACCTGACCGTCAGGACAAAAGCACCAAATTCCTTCACTCGAGACACGACCGTCGGGTCTACAAGACCAATTTCCTTCACTGTAGCCCCGATGGTCGGGCAAATAATATCGGCCTTCATTACAATTTCCAGAAGAGAAATTCTACATCTGTATCTTATTATTGGACCAACTTTGCTCAAGGCCCTGTCACACCTCACCGGATAGGGGGACAAGGACAGAAACCAAACGAAGTTTGTTTTGTGTCGGTACAAGTTTTGAACATGCACAAAACTAGGAACGGATGCCACCGGACTGAAGTCTACGATTCTTGTCTGGGTTTTAGTTTGTTTCATCCGTTGGCTATCCGTTCATGTCCGTTCGTCCAGCGGCCATTGACTCGGTAGCGCAACATTTTGACACATTTTAATACATTTTAATACTTATCACCACCGGACTAGACAATTATGTCTGTTGCTCAATCCGTCGAGGTGTGACAGACGCTTTAGCAATAAAAAGACAAAATAAGTGTGACTTACTGTGATTGGAAAATTTAACAACTTTTACCTCACAAATAAAAACAATTCTATGCTGGGGAGAATTTGTAGATGTACAGACCTGCTTGTCCTGGATTATAATTTATATCCAGTGCCTTCAAATGTTTCTATTTAGTAGAAATATATATTAAAGGGAATTCATTATATTACATGGTAAAAACTGTGCACTAACCCTTACACAACGATAAAAGCTAATATGGTCGGAATGTGTAAACATGTTCAAAACTGTGTTATGGAAATTCTTATCATTGTATTAAGTTAGCCATGTCGCGGTATTGTCAAATATAAATATTTTCGCAGTGAATCTCGGCCTAGATTCTTCGCAAGAGCCTACAATCAACACACACTTGATGACTGACTTGTTATTAATAATATCACTGTGTTTGGCAACTGTGATGTCTATTGTTACACATTTACACTTCTCACCACAGTCCGAATCATGTTTGTTTGTTGTTTTACATCCTAGCAACATCTAAGGTCATATCAGGATGGGTACCGACAGTGTACAAAACCCAATATCCCACTCAGTCACATTATCCTGACACTGTGCTAATCATGTCCTATCCTATTATTATTATATTAATGCCAAGTGGAAGTCCAATTGTCAGGTATGCAGGTATTGCAATACCTCAGGGAGTTTGACGCCCCTGCAGAGTTGTAAACCACTGCCTTGTGGTACAGGTTCTTGACAGAACCGAAGGCTAAGGGAGCAAACCCTAAACAGAAAACCATGTCACTGTGGCAGCATTAAGGGTGGTTGATGTATGGAACTCCCAACATCTCCTCACCAGCCACTGCAGGGACAAATAGTTTTTCGCCTGTCTGGACATGTTCTTGCCGGTGTGAAACCTCTATTTGTTCCCCGAGAGAGTGCTGCTGGTAACTTGCAAAAGTCAGCAGCACTTCAACGCTTTTGCACGCAGCTTTCATGAAATGAGCTAAATGGAGAGCAGCAGTCAAGTAATGAAAACAGTCTTTGTCGCATCGCGACCGACAGCATGCCAAGTGCCAGGTAAGGTAGCAACAAGTATCAATTTGATAAATATAAGTCATTAATTTGACTCGGTTGGAATTCAAACTCCCAACATGTTGGTTGTTGTTGGAGTTTTACGTCCTGGCAACATCAAAGGTCATATCAGGATGGGTACCGACTTGTGACGACACCCACTCATAGAGGAATTTATAGTGCTGCTCCACTGGGAGACCATCCACCAGCACCATGACCTGATATTAGTCACCTTATCCCAGCACCGAGCCAACCCTTCCTTGTCCTATCCTAATAATGCTGAGCGCCTGGCTAGGAAGTGACAAATATCAAGTCATTGGTTTGATTCAACCAGGAATTGAATTCCCGACCTTCCGCACATGTAGAGCCAGCTGTGTAGGGCGTGTGTAGTTCACCCTGCAGCATGTCTGAGTGTAAGTATGGTTCTGGTGCAGGCAGTGGCGGGATGTAACAAATTAGTTAAAATCATGTGACCAGATTTATAAGTATAAGTTAATGATGTATTAGTTAGTGATGCGCAATGTAGAATAACGTGTCGACTCTGAATAGAGTTCGATCGGGCTTCTGGGCAACCTGGACATTTTTATGGAAATTCTAAATACTTTGTTTAAGCCTGTGAAATGTACTTCATTATAAATTTCACCAGACGGGATGGCCGAATGACTTGAGCGTCCATCTCCCGATTTCGTAGATCGTAGGATTCGAACCCATGAGTTCGACCTGGTCGAGTCAAACCAATGACTTAAAAATGGATACTTGTCGCTACATAGGCATCGCCAGGCGGTCAGCATTATTAGGATATGGCAAAGATTGGTTGGCTCGGTGTCAGGATAATGTGACTGAGTGGAATATCTGGTCATGGTGCCAGTGACCTGGTCTCCCAGTGGGGCAGCACTATAAAGTCGCCATGAGTGTTCACTGTTACAAGTATGTACCCGTCCTGATATTACCTTAGATGTTGCCAGGACGTAACACTCCAAAAACCAACCAACTCATAGCTGTGTAGTCGGATGTAAGCTTAAAATGTTCAATGCCAAAACACTATATATCTCAAATTTGTTTCTACATAATCAACTTAGATACTGGTGCAATTACTTGCACGCACGCGCACGCACGCACACACACACCCAACTGGCGAATCAGGACAAACTTACTTGGCGCAGCTGCAACCCTATTCTCTCCTATTAAGATATTTTCAAAATTACTACAGATTTGAGTTTGTCTGAGCAAGATCTGTTGAAAGAGCTTACATTTATACTATATTGTTGTGTTTTGAAATTTTAGCTGATCTACCTACCAACAAAAATGAGGCCAGACATGCTGGATTATAAGCTTCACGCAGGACACCAAAGAACAGGGGTGCTTTGTTTATAAACTTACCTAGATAGACATTTGCAAATCCGTGTGTACAGGTCCTCACGCCTCGCTCGATAGGAAAAGGTTTACTGCGAGGAGCGTCGCAGTGTGAAAACACCCATTATAAAACATTGTTTTTCTCATGTTTTATGTATCAACAGTACAAATGTTGAATGGTAATTCAAATGTTTAAGATATCAACATTCTGGTAGGTCATTTTCCAAGAAAAAATATGTGACAGTTCAGCTGAGAAAATTCCTCAAAATTCACCAAAATTAGAGAGCTTGTCCCCGCTAATCGGTACATGACACCCATATAAAATTAATATAATATGGTTGGTAAACATGTTATCTGTAGGTGTGCCAGGTGATTTGTTTGTATGTGGTGCGATTTGAGAGTTCTAGCACTTTTTCTGACACTCTCCTCTGTCTTATGCCAATTGGTCAAAAGTCCTGCCCATATAAACCAATGTAGTTACTGTGAGGTAAATAGCCCATTTTTGGGGGCACATTATACAACATAACTTGGCTTCTACTTGACATCTTAGGTCCATCCATATGTCAAATTATAGGTCTTAATACTTAAAGTGCTTTATCACAATACATTTTGAAAACCTATTTGATAGTTAAAATTTGTCTGCAAGTCTCTAACCCAGAAAAGCAGTGATTACATCCAAGGAACTTTGTCTTCGATAAGTATGATTATAAACCATAGCCATAGGCCTAGAATAACTAAATAAAAGGATTGTAGTGCCAACAAAGATTGCCATGACTCCGCATGAGGTGATTAGGCCAGACATGCTCATGATGCTGTCGATAAAGGATTCACCCTGTACTCGCAGTACACAGGTGAATACCAGCCCTATATAAAAGCTGTCGAAAAAGCGGGGAAATGAAATGAGAGCCTAAATCAACAATCTAAAAAGCAATACTTATTCTTAATATATGTCTTAATATTTCCCCGCTACCGTTGAGTTGAAAAATATAATAAAACATCTAGTTTAATAGAATTTAAAAGTGAAATCAACATACAGTATGTGCACATCCGTGCTCTACGCGACGGCCATTTTCTGCCAAATATCTGTTCCCGGGAAAATCGTTTTGATATCAGAGGGGTGCCCCAAAATGCTTGCTTTTCATTGGCTCCTAGGGGGTATCCCCATGACTTTCAGCCTATGACGTAGATAAAATGTCCAGCTACAACCTCATGTTGACAGTTTGAAAATCCGTTCACGTTTTCTGTGCCTGTGGAGGCTGTGCATATTCAGAAGATTTGATTGGTTTCAACACTCAATCTCCACCTTCTATATATCTTGGGTAGCTCTAAGAAGTAGATGGACATTTAAATCTGTTATTTATTGACCATTGTGTGAAGTTTCATGATGCTGTTAGGTTGAAAAGGTACTTTGCTAGGTCCCCAAAATTTCAGTGTTAAGATTGATCAATTCAATGACGACCGAAAATCCACAAATATGCCCCGTGTTTATGACTCAACTAAACCCACTTTGAGCACACAAAACACAAAACTAATACATTATAGTGTTATGCAATTATCTTAGAATGCTAAAAAAAGTGTTTTATGACAAAATATATTTGTATATGGTGGATGATTGGAGATTTGTGGGGCCTACATCTTGAGGTTTTACTACAGGAACAGGTCACGTGACCCAGTTTAAGGAATCTAATTGGCTGAGGGGATTTGTTTACAAACATGACACCATGTGCTTTGTATGTTTTGATGCCAAACAGTCTATTTCCATTCTGTTTGAGGTCATTTATGAACATATTTCTGTATCTCAAGCTATTGCCTAGTGTTTATTATGCGTTTGTGCCATCTTTATGTGAAATTCAGCAGATAGTTGATGAAATTAAGGGTGCATATTATGATTATTATTAATAAACCTCTTGATGCCAAATAGTCAATTTCCATTAAGTTTGAGGTGATTTATGGATATACTATTGTATTTCAAGCTACTGTCTTGTACTTACCTTGTTTTTTTTTTACATCCTAGCAACATCTAAGGTCATATCAGCACGGGTACCGACTTTATGCCAAATAGTCAATTTCCATTAGGTTTGAGGTGATTTATGGATATATTGTATTTCAAGATACTGTCTTGTATTTACCTTGTTTGTTGTTTTATGTCCTAGCAACATCTAAGGTAATATCAGGACTACTGTCTTGTACTTACCTTGTTTGTTTGTTTTATGTTCTAGCAACATCTAAGGTCATATCAGCACGGGTACCGTCTTGATGCCAAATAGTCAATTTCCATTAGGTTTGAGGTGATTTATGGATATATTGTATTTCAAGCTACTGTCTTGTATTTACCTTGTTTGTTGTTTTATGTCCTAGCAACATCTAAGGTCATATCAGGACGGGTACCGACTTGTGACAGTGCACACTCATGGCGACTGAGAGACCAGACCGTAAATCAGCAGATAGTTGATTAAATTAAGGGTGCATATTATTATTATTTAAACCAATTAGTTATATGTTAATGGTGTATATCCCCCAAGTGACTTTTATTTTAATGGGTGAAATCAACAGAGCAGCTAGGGATCTACTTACACCGAAAATTTCAGTGAGATATATAGATTATTAAACAAGTTATAACACAGGGATGAAAGTGGTCTCCGGGAAAAAAAGCGGAAATGCTGATATTCTCCCATAGGTTTAGCATTGTCAGGGAATCGCGGAAAATTCCCGGAAGTTGGGTATCATATATATTGGTATACGCTGATAGTGCTGCGCCGTTTGAAGCATGTATTTGTAGTATATGCTGTTAGTGCTGCGGCAACTGCACTACATATTAGTTATACGCTTATGGTGCTGCAGCGTAAAACAGTAGAGCCTATATGTTAATCGTGCTGCAGGATTGAAAAATCCCGGAAGTCCGCGAAATCGCGGAGATCTTTCATCCCTGATAACAAAAATTGACTAAATATCTAGATTTTGGGTCACACACTTGTAATGCTAAAGCATTAAAATAATGGCAGGAAATTACCCCTCATTATCATTGAAATAGCTGTAGTACGCTTAATAATCAACCGATTGACACAATTGTTGGATTTTATTGTATGGTTTTCAAAGCGCTTTCCAACAATGCCATTAATTTTCATATAGGTGTGGTTTGAAAAATGTTGTCCATATTGCTACATAAGTTTTGACCACCCCCCCAGCAAAAAATGGTTGTAGTTGACAGGATAAAAGCATCAAGATTGTATGGCCAACATCCGTCTCTGTTGGTTACAGTTTAGATATTAACGATGCTAGGTACCCTACAATCAGCCAGGGGCGCCACTGTCACCGGACCCCTAAAACTCGTACAACTTCTTGCGACCTCCTGAACGGCACAGTCATGTCGGAAAACGGCACCACACATGAAGCACAGGCACACTGCATTCATTGCTACATCCGTTTTTGAAGCACCAACGACTTAAGCACAGATAGAGACTATTTTCAGTGTTGTACGACATTTGAAAGGCATTTTACTAAGCCATTCAAGTCTTCAGATGCAGAAATCAGAGGTAAAATTGACAGGAATATCCATGTTAACTATTAGAATGTGAAGATTTAACATTTTTTCTTCCTAAAAATGGTCATACAATGACTACAAATGGAATCGCAACTCTAGAATCTGGCAGCCAAAAGTTGGTGTCAGGTAGTTTTGACTGGATTCTCTAGGTCAGAATTTTATGGCTGGGGTGAGTGACTCATCACACAGCCTATTATGCACCATCACAATGCATCTGCCCAATTTTCATGAAAATTGGTCAATACTTAGAAAACAGGTATACGAAAATGAATATGGTAGATTAAATAATTAATATCCTCAAATAATAATAAATATTCATGATTATCGGCCGAAGAGAAAGTCGGGTGAATACTGTGATGTGCACATGCCTAATACTCATTGGATAATAGAGTTTAGCGGATTACACCAATGTAAAGAGCTCAGAAAAAAAATCTGAATGGAACGGGATCCTCTCCCGCAAGCCTGCAGGTCACCCAAGTAGATGTACATAGTAGGCTAAGGTATCATTACTCAGACTAGACAAAAAAAACTGGAAAATTACAAAAAAACTAACATAGGCTATTACTAACAACCAAAATTGCAGAAGGCTGACCCGATGTTGTTGTTTGTTTGTTTGTTTGTTGTTGTTTTACGTCCTAGCAACATCTAAGGTCATATCAGGACCCGAGCAGACACAGGTAAACACTCCTGGGCAAAGGAAAAGATCAAGACAGCGCCACAGCTGTCCAGCGTTGAATACAAGCACCCTGACAGGAGCTTATACGTTATGGGCAGAGTAAATACCTCGTCAATAAAAAAAAATTCTCTGTTGTTGGCGAGTCTCAAATGACCTTTTATTCAACCAAGAAGAACCTTGATGTGAAATTTCATCAGGATCTGACCATTATTTAAAAAGAGCTACAGTTGACTCATATTGTAGGTGGGAGTGATTGTATTATGGTTGCCATGGAAACCTACATTTTCCTGTGATCTAATTTTTTTATATCAGTTTTGATAAGCTTTGATTTGCTATACGGAGAAGAACCATGATGTGAAGTTTGATCAGGATATGATCATTAGTAAAGAAACTACAAAGAAATGTTATAATTAGTCTATTTAACAGCCCTAAATAAGGCACTTCTCTAGTGCATTAGCTAATACAAAAAATCTTAAATTCAACAAACTTCAAATGCACATATCTCATTCAATTTTTGGAATATCTTAAAAATTCAAAAAGCATATTGTTTTTGATTCATTGGAGCTTCCAATGAAATTATAATTTGAATGTTTGGAATAATTTGACAATTTTACTGGGGTACCTAACGATGCTACCAATAACCTGGGAGAAACTCTGGAAAAGAAGAATTGTGGTTCACTGTGCCCCAGCTCCCCCTACTACAAGTACGTACAGACTACACTACAGGGACTAGCTATGTGCGAATACCGCGAAGCAGTTCGGCAATGACGATAACGCTAGCTCCATTCCGCGGAGCGGAGCTGCTTTGCAGTAGGGGTTACCTTTCAGGTCGCCAAAAGGAGGGTTTTCTAGCTACAATTTAACTCTTGGTTTTATGACATAGAGCACATATTTATCTACATCCTCATCTTTTAACTGTTTCAATTGGACCAGTATTAGTTTCAAAAGTTGATGGTTGAATTTCAAGTTTTACTTTTCTCCACAAAATCTTCATCAAATCACTCAAAGGTGATTAAAATGTCCTATCAAACTATGCACATATTGTTCCTTTATTAGTTCTCTACATGTTGTGAAATTTTAAGGACTTTTGATAGATTGCCAAGAGAGTTATTTAATCCGCAGCACTTGCTTACAATGTCCCCTCTGTCTCACACAAATTGGCAGTTGGCATTCACACCTCAGCCTGGCTCATAAAACTAGTAATATGGGTCACAACTTTTCATTCTTTTGGCTGGTTTACTATAGAACAAAGGGCCCATAATTAGGCATATTCTTCAAGTTCAAATCGATGTAACTTTCTTGATATTTACATTAGAAAAATTATATAACTACCAAGTTTAAGGTCTCTTCAAGCTCTTTCCATTGGAATATGTTCCATTGATATAAAATGCTTTAAAAATAAATACTCACATACTGACATAGCTACAGGGACAGGGTGAATCTTTTATCTAGTTACTAGTATACTACTATACTAGTACTGTATAGCCTATGGCCAGAGAGCGTGTATATAAACAGATGAGAGGGACAACTCCCGCGAAAAACGGTAACACAGGCTACAGTGGCGTTCCTGGCGGTTAGTGTTGAACAAGCCTTGAGTTTGCCGGTACGCTCAATGCAAAACATTTGTTTTTATTCAAAATTAATAGAAATCCAGAAGCCTAACCTTATCAATTTAATATAATCCTTTTGGTAAACATGTTTTCTATATGTCTTCCAAGCGGTTTGTTTCTATGTGGTGTAGTTTTAGAGATATTTAACGTTTTCTGTATGAAGATTGCTCACCGCCATTGACAATGCCTTGAGTTTGCCGTACGTGTAGTGCAAAACGTGTATTTTATTCAAAATTAATAGAAATTCAGAACCCTAGCCATGTAAATTTAATATAGTCTCATTGTTAAATATGTTTTCTATATGTGTTCCAAACAGTTTGTTTCTATGTAGTGTAGTTTTAGAGATATTTCACTTTTTCTGTACGAAGACTGCTCAAGGCCATTGACAATGCCTTGAGTTTGCCGTACGCGTAGTGAAAAACGTCAGTTTTATTCAAAATTAATAGAAATCCAGAAGCCTAACCATATCAATTTAATATAATCTTGTTGGTAAACATGTTTTCTATGTGTATTCCAATCAGTTTGTTTCTAGGTGTTGTAGTTTTAGAGATATTTAACGTTTTCTGTATGAAGATTGCTCACTGCCATTGAAAATGCCTTGAGGTTTTCCCATATGCTTAAGCTGTTCAACAACCACCACTTGGAGCGCCACAGTCGGCAGATGTTACATGCTCTAGTATGGGAGTTGTCCCTCTCATCTGTTTATATACAAGCTCTCTGCTATACTAGGCTATAGGCCTACTAAAGTACTACTACTAGTATTTTAGTAGTAATGATGATGTAGCTTCATGCAGGACATCAAGGAACAGGGGTGAGTAATATTTTACCTAGTGACCATCAAGCCTGTGAATGTGTATAAACTTACCTAGAAAAGCAGTGATTACATCCAAGCTAACCTCATGTTGCCTGAGGTAGTCGGTCACACCATCCACTCCCCACTCCCTCCATTTGTCCACACTCAGCTTCAACCGCTTCGAGCCGACGGCCAGATTATGCAGCTGACTGCCACTAAAACCGTCATTCGAACAGTTATTTAACTCCTTCCTTTTCGTCCCATTCGCCATCACGTCATCGGTTAAAATGGGAAACGTGAACTGCTTGAATAATAAATAATGAGGACATAGGATGAAGCATGCGGCAGAAAGAATGAGAGGTTAGCGCCAGCTGTGTGTTTGTATTTCACCCGGTCAGGTCTCACTGTGCAAAGTTCAAATTCGGTTCCCAAATGACAGGCAGACTTTACACAAACCCGGAAGTAAGAACTGACACTCTCCTCAACCTGCCCCAACCTGCGCACCCCTACTTGCCAAAACTTGTTTCCTCCAGCCCCAACATCCCTAACAAACACCCCCACTCACCCCACCCAACAATACAAACACGATCTCCAGCCCACCTCCCCCACCCATAACACTTAGAAATTATACGCTATTGTTGGTATCAAGTTCACAGATTAATGCGACCAGATAGCTATATTTGGGCTTCTGACTATTTCAGTAGTTCTAGGCTCCATCATCTGTTTAACTTAGATTTAAAAGCATTTAGACTGGGTGCTTCTATTACATTACTTGGTATAGCATATTCCATTAATATATTCCATTAATGTATACCGCAGGAACATTTGTCTGTATTTCTTATTTCCTATGTTTCTTTACTGGATCACTGGTGTTGGCATATCATTTATAGATATTTATAGTCCGATGGTTTTGAGTTTCTGACATTTTTCTGGGATACGTATATTAAATTGATCAGTATAATCTACCTTACTTTAGTTTGAAGGTAAATGGCTACCTTTTGAGATATATGAAATTCAAACATGTGAACATAATTTTGGCAAGCATGCCAAAACTCTGATACCATAGGCTTCTGCAGTAACAGGTTCTATTAAATTGGCCCAGTATTCTCTTCTATGTGGCAACACATACTTAATAAGTGCACCAGTATCTAAGTTAGATATGTAGAATCAAATCTAGATAATTGCTTTGATTTTGAAAATTTGATGCTTCATTGAACTATGCAGCTTTAAATTGAGCGTTGTTTACATCATGGATTCCCCACACATGCGCATCGGCAGAAGTTACTGGTAACCATAAGTCCATAGTCGATAGGGAGAGTAGCCTATACCAGTGGCGGATTTAGGGGAGAGACACGGGGGGGGGGGGAAGGGAATAATCGATTAATCAACTCGGTGACAAGCCACTTTTTGGTGCATGCGCATATCCTACAGACTCGGGTCGAATAATTGAATACGCTTCTCCACGCTCGGGGTGACAAAAATGGCGGCTTAATCCAAAATCTTTATATTTTTTAAAATAACTGATATAACTACAGCAAAATAGGATTTAAATGGTTTTATGATAGCATAGTTTAGTGATATTTCCATTTCATTAATCTATGTTATTACCAAAAAAAAACATGTATGACTGGTACGGTTGGTTGTTATCCTGCAGGACGGTACCAGCGCAAATGTGACGTCATCGCTACTAGCTACCCAAGCCAAGAGGTGGGTTACTGGGGTCGGGTCGTTTTGCACACGGCACGTGTATTTGTCGACTCCACTCGTGGTGTTCTATTTGAAATTCTGATGACTCAGGTGACCCGAGTCGCCCAGGTCGTGTTAATCGATTACGGTCGGGGTGGCCATGAAATACATACATTTTGAATGTTTGTTTTCGACAAACTTGTTCCCGAGGGAGGGGAAATCTCCTCCCACACCCTACTCGGTGCTTCGCGCCTCGTTCACTGTGCACCCCCATTGGTCCGACCCTGTAGTAGTTGGGTTATAATTAGAATTATGTGGTTTATACCACTTTTTTTCTTCTTCGAAAAATGCTTCCCTTGCCTCCAGGGGGCGACAATCCTGCATACCAGTAGCGCTTTTCAAGAGACTGGTTATCGCTCATAGGTGTGATATATGCGTAATAGACGTCCAGACACATGGGTAATATATGTTAATGAGATGCATGGTGTTCTAGACAGTGAGTGAAACAAGTTTAGCCGGCGGTTCAGTGAGCCCTGGGCGGGAATAAACCATTCAGTATCCAGAAGTCAAAGTGTTCAGACGTACTTTCACAATAGGTGGCACCTCTTGCCTCTAGGGTAAAGTTGCATGCCAGTCCCCCCCCCCCCCCGCACCCCACATACACACTCGACTAGCCAGATCCAATCACGGTTACCTCTACGCATTGAATACATACATCTTATACCATGTCAGTTAATTCAAATTTTTTGTTTCTTGGAGTTTTGCGTCCTGGCAACATCTAAAGTCATATCAGGCCGGGGTTGATTCAAATACCCTGCAGCCGGAGACCACTGTTACCAGGTAATAACCAGGCGACGGGTGTGAGTCTATACACTTGTATATTGTTGTTTGTTGGGGTTTTACGTCTGAATATCTATGGTCATATAAGGTTGATTGATTGATTGATTGGTGGTTTCTTTACGCCGTGTCGGCAGCAGAGGCCATATAAGGACGGGTACCGACTTTTGACGGTGAGCACTCATGATGACTTTATAGTGCTGCCCGACTGGAAGACCAGGATGCCAGCACCATGACCCGATATCCCACTCAGTCACATTATCCTGACACTGTGCTAACTAGTCTTTTCCCTATCCTAGTAATGTCGAGTGCCAGGGTAGGTAGCGACAAGTATACATTTTGTAAGTCATCGGTTTGACTCAGCTGGGATTCGAACTCTCGACCATCTGCATGGGAGGCCTACACTCTACCGGTTCGGTCGTGTCCGATCACTTATATTTTGAAATAGGCCTATATACATACTGTGATGCATGTTTGTTTGAGTTTCATATCCTAGCAATATCTAAAGTCATACCAGTCTTTGTCCTACCCTAGTAATGCTGAGCGCCAGGCTAGTAGCGACATGTATAATTCTTATAAGTCATTGGTTTGAGTCGGTTGGTTTTCGAACTCCCAACCTTCTGCTCTACCAATTCGGCAACTTGTATATTGGTCTATGTACAGTAAAACCTCTCTAAATCGACCGACCTTGGGGCCGACTTTAAGTGGTCCATTTAGGGATTTAGAATAAAGTGATCGGTATAGGGGAGTGGTCGATCTCTGGAGGTGATTGGTTAGCGAGGTTTTACTGTATACATAATGTGATGGATTGGTCCTGGGGGTAAGGAATGACATTGAAGGCGATCCTAACTAGGTTAGAATAGATGTTAGTTTGTTTTACATCCCAGCAACATCTAAGGTCATTATATCAGGATGGGTACTGACTTGTGACAGTGCGCACTCATGCCAACTTTATAGTGCTGCCCCACTGGGAGACAAGGTCGCAAGCACCATGACCTGATATCTCACTCAGTCACATTACCCTGATACTGAGCCAGCCAGTCCTTGCCCTATCCTAATAATGCCGAGCGCCTGGTTAGGAAGCGACAAGTATCCATTTTTAAATCATTGGTTTGACTCCCTCAAAATAGGAGACGGATGATCAACTCATTGGGCCATCCTATATTGTCGGTTAGAATAGAAATGACCTGCCAGTAGCCCACTGGGTTACACATAACCTCCACTGGGGCGTGGCTGCAAATAATGGCTTGAACAGTCCACCATACTTCTCTACCTATCCTTTGTACTCATCATATCTTACCCTTCAATGTACATAAACCCACACAATAAGTTACATTCACAGGCAAAGCAATATTCCTATTTACTAGGTAACAGATTATTTTTTGTAATTACAGTAAAACCTCTCTAACAGACCACCTCCACAGATCGACAATGCCCCTATATCGATCGCTTTATTTAGGTCCGAACAATAAGGATATTCTAACTCTCTAAACCGACCACCTCCCTAAATGAACCACTTAAAGTCGGTCCACTTAGAGAGGTTTTACTGTATATCCATTGATTTTACTAGTTGCTAGGTAGGTATGATATGCATATTTATTATATGTATATTCTATATAATTAAACAAATTTTGGAAAGATGCAACACATATTCACTGCATGTATACTACTGTTATCGAACCAAGTTCCATTTCACTGTATGGCTAGAAGACCAACGCTCTGGTGTTGACAAGGCATTATTCAATAACTAAACTATATTTCATTGGAGGGCGGAGAAAAAAAGCCCCGCCCTGCGAACGTGCTGCCACCATGCGATTTTTCAGAAGCTTGTTATTATGGTACGTTACATACGTCGACGTATGTGATTTTTGGCCGCTACGTTGGGATATGTCGTTATGCGTTAGGAGTGCATTAGGCACGCGTTGGTATACGTCAGTGTACGTCAAAATACGGTGTCGCACGTCAGGGGGTCGGCAAAGTTTTGTGCATGCACAAAACTTGCGACGTACAACAACACTCGACAACGTGTGGATTTTAGTCGTACATTATGTATGCATTAGGCGTATGTCGATGTACATTAGTCATATGTTAGTCAAACATTCACTACGTTGACCTACTTTAAAGGCAGTGGGAACGTACAGGCCACATACTGACAACGTATGGATAATGTTCGCCTGACTTACATTTAGCGTTTCTCCCGTGTGTCTTGACATATGTAACGTATGACGCGTAGTTCTAGCGATCGAATAACGTATATAACATTCACCAGCATTCTTTTTCACAGGGAGGTATGTTAGCCATACGTTGGACATACACTATGTATATGGTATGTATACATCCAACTTTGCCCACCACGCCGAAAAGTTTGACGCTTCTCGACGTAAAAAAATGATTTTACGCGTTGGCGGCGCGCTGGCGAGATGCGTCGTAATGTGACAGGGCCATTACTATGACAGAACAAGGCATAATGGAATGATGAAGACCAATTTTCCGCAGTCGAAATTCCCCGGTTTAATGATAAACATGACAATAAACTCCACATATTTATTGTGCAAAAGAAAAACTCCGATTGCACGGATATAAACTGAACACAAAAATAATTTCAGTCATTTTTATTCTAGAGCATGACCACAACATAAAACCAGTTACAAATGCGTGACAGTACAATGTGCACAGTGTTTACTCAATGACCAGTTTGCTGAAATGATCCTATATGACTTAATTTATTCGCATCTTTTTAATGTTCTACCACAACATCGAAGATGTCACAGATCTTTCTATATGTTAATTAAATTTCATCCATTAAGGCAGTCTTCTTATTTATCCACTTCTTATTTTCTCAAATTTCGCAGAAATCCTAAATCCTGGCCTAAAGACTAAGGCCACCACCTGACCACTCCAAGCGCTGAAAACAAAGAAATAACAATTTAATATGGAATTTACCTATCACATGGCATTCTGAGTGAGTGATGGTGATTTCGGGTCATTCTCAGAAACTGTGTACCACTTTTGGGACATGGAAACCAAAAGTGAAAACATTCGAAATAATAGCAGAATCCATGTTCATATGAAGGTTTACATGTTGTGCATACATGTTTACATGTTGTGCATACATGTTTACATGTTGTGCATAAATGTTTACATGTTGTGTATATGTCAGTTGAATTAGTTTTTTCACTTTTTGATTTTGATCTTATATAAATTTAGAAAACCGTTAATATTAATCATGTAACACACATCCATAACATCATTTTAACAGACATCCATAGCATCATATTAACACACACAACAAATTAAACCAAAATTTCTTTTTCTAAAGTTTTTGGATAGATGCATGGTGTTCATATGCAAATTTTCACATTTTCACTTTAGCACAAAATCACATAAGCACATTTTGGATACATTCTGTGGGATAGATTAAATACATGTAGTATTGCTAATTATTGACCTGCAAATAACACACACAAATAACCACATGGAAAGTAAAGGTTGTTTTATTTAACGACACCTCTAGGGCACATTGATTATTATCGGCCATTGGACGTCAAACATATCGTCATTCTGACATATTTCTTTGGAGGAAACCCGCTGCCACCACATAGTCTACTCTTTCCGATAAGCAGCAAGGGTTCTTTTATATGCACTTTCCCCCAGACAGGACAGCACATACCATTTGTTTGTTTTGTTTGTTGTTGTTTTACGTCCTAGCAACATCTAAGGTCATATCAGGACAGGTACCGACTTGTGACAGTTCGCACTCATGGCAACTTTCCCATCGGGAAACCAGGCCGCTGGGAAACCAGGCAGCTGGCACCATGATCTGATATCCCACTCAGTCACATTATCCTGACACTGAGCAAAGCAGTCCTTGCCCTGTCCTAATAATGCCAAGCGCCTGGCTAGGAAGCGACAAGTATCAATTTAAAAGTCATTGGTTTGACTCGACCAGGGTTCGAACCCACGGTCTACCAGCACGGGAGACGGACGCTCCAACTCAGTTGGTCCAGCACATACCATGACCTTTAATGAACCAGTTGTGGACCACTGGTTGTGGTTTGTTGTTTGTTTGTTTGTTGTTGTTTTACGTCCTAGCAACATCTAAGGTCATATCAGGACGGGTCCACTGGTTGTGGCACATGTGGAATGCTAAATGCTCACCCTCTGTGGTTCTACGAAGGCGAGCCAGTCTGACGGGTGCGTCGGCAGGAGACCCATTACCTGACACTTGTAAATGGCCAACACGAGTCCGGCTAGATTACCCACGAAGTACACCGCCCGCTGCAGGTATGCGTAATCTCCGTCAATCATCTTGAAGGCTGACCGGACAAAAAGGTTTGTTTTATTTAACGACACGTCTAGAGCATTTTGATTTTTATCATCATCTATTGGAAGTCAAACATATGGTCATTCTGACATATTTCTTTGTAGAAAACCCATGGCCACCACATAGGCTACTCTTTCCGATTAACAGCAATGGGTCTTTTATATGCACTTTTCCACAGACAGGACAGCACATATCACAGCCTTTGATGAACCAGTTGTGGACCACTGGTTGGAACGGAAAATAGCCCAAACTGCAAATGGGTCCACTGAGCAGGATCGATCGGATCACTGACACCTTCACAGGCGGACACTCTACTGCCTGAGCTATGTCCCACTCCCCCTGACCGGACAAAGACCGTGTAACACATCAAAGTAGCTGGTAGTAACACCATTGATAAATATGTTTATTCTGCTGAATAAGTCTTAGTCAAGCATAAGACATAAGGCATAGTCCAATGGTTTGGGGTTTCGGACATTTTTCTGAGATTATTATATTAAATTGATTTAGGATAATCTACCTTACTTTAGTTTGTGGTAACTTTGATCTTAAATGGCTAACTTTGGAGATATTTGAGGTACAAACATGGGAAATTAATTTTGGCAAGCACGCCAAAACTTCTACACTATATGATTATGCAGTAACAGTTTCTATTAAATTGACTTAGTGTCCCTTTCTATGTGGCAACAAATGCTTAATAGGTGTATCAGTATCTAAGTTAGATATGTAGAATCAAATCTAGGTGAGTGTTTTGGTTTAGAAAATTTGATGCTTTGTCGGACTATGCAGCTTCAACATCCTGCCCCAAACGCTATTTTACATTGTAAACAGCAGCAAGAAATATCAATAAAAGGCCCTGAATACTATATACATATAGAAGTGCATAGTGGCGCCCCCTGGTGTTTAGTGGGCGTACTAAACCAGAAATAAACATGGAAAGGCCGATAATAAATTTGTTTAGTTTCTTGGTTTTTTTACGTCCTAGTAACATCTACGGTCATATCAAGACGAACAACAGGAGTAGTTTGTAGTTAATCTCTTGTCATTCACAGGCGAATACAGCATAATTAACTTATTTCTAAGCACTATAATGTCAGCATGCAGTTTTTTAATTTGTTAAATTGGTCGTAATGCTTGCATTGCGGTTAATGCGAGGAAGGGAAGGAGACCGCCCCCCCCCCCCCCCCCACTCTCACTTCCCCGACCGTTGCTCCTTACATAATCTCACTTCCCCGACCGTTGCTCCTTACATAATCTCCCGCGCTTCTTCCCTTATAACCCGCCCGCCTGGCTGCTTCACGCCACTCACCTCCTTCATCCCACACGCTGCCTATCTACGCTTTTTTCAATTACTTTAGTCAGGGAGGAAAAGAAGGGAGGGAAGGGGGAGGGAGGGGAAGGAGGGAGGGGAGGGAAGGAGGGAGTGGAAGGAGAGGGGAAGGAGGGAAAGAAGGAGGGAGGGGGGAGGGGGAAGGAGGGAAGGTTGGTTTCGTTATTGTTATTTTACGTCCTAGCAACATCTAAGGACGGGTACCGACTTGTGACAGTGCGCACTCATGGCAAATTTATTTTGCTGCCCCACTGGGAGACCAGATCACCAGCACCATGACCTGATATCCCACTCAGTCACATTATATTGACACTGAGCCAAACAGTCCTTGCCCTATCCTAATAATTTCGAACGCCTGGCTAGGAAGCGACAAGTATCAATTTTTAAGTCATTTGTTTGACTCGACCAGGCCTCAAACTGATGGATTCGGATCCTCCGATCTCCCAAAACAGGAGAGACCCTCAACTCATTTGGCCATCCCATCTGGTGTAGGAAGGTGGGGGGTGGGGGGGGGGGGAGCAGGGGAGGGGGAAGACTTACTTTGTTGAACTGCGAGCAGGGCCTGGATGGGGCGGATAAACATCATGCCGACCATCATGATGGGGAAGATGGAGATGGAGTTGCCGGCCATCCACATGATGAACAGGTTCATCGGGATCTGCTTGATTGGTCCGAGCGCGATGTCCCACGATTTCTGCGTCAAGTAGAAGCAATGCAGTCACAAATCTGCCACTCCGTTTGTACGGCGAGCGCATTTAATTACCGATGCGGCTTTTCGGGAGGTGAGGGGAGGTGAGGTTAGGTGAGGGGGCAGGTAGGGATGGGGATGGGAGGGGAGGATGGGAGGGGAGGGGAGGGGAGGGGAGGGAGGGAGGGAGGGAGGGAGGAGGGAGGGGAGGGGAGGGAGGGGAGGGGAGGGGAGGGGAGGGGAGGGATGGGGAGAATGGATGGGAGGGGATAAACCAGATACTGTGGAATTCTTTATTTAAGTTGGAAGGATGGTCTTATGGTGAAATATAAAAACATGTCACAGCATTAAAAATCTAACATTACTTTAATTTAAAAATTGTGATATCTTACTAAGAATTCTAAATGAAATTATATAAAGGGGCTAAATAGTGCTACCTACCTTTGCAATGATGTCGGCATTGGTTTCCCGCGAGCCTGGCTCACAGGACATGGTACGCTCACTGTAACCCTGGGGCGCAGCCAGCTCCACAGGATGGCTCTGCCTCTCTACCTTTGACCTGTGTGCACATCAAGTTCATTCAACTTAGGAAAATGACCACATTGCCTGTAATACATCATGATTATATGGACATGGGAAAGCAGCAGCCCTGAAACTAATGCCCAAGAATTTCAGATTTCTCAATCTTGCTTGGGTATTCTGTGGTTTGTCTACCACTCCCCATGAACAAAATCATACAGGAAGGAGAGTTTAAAATCTTACTCCCAATATCAGCAATATTTGAAAGTACACCTTGTGGGTGTACTTTCAGATCTCAGAGTTGAAAGGACAGATTTCTGATCTTGAACCACAGAATGGGGATGGAAGCTGTTGGAAGGGAAGCTACAACCAGTCACAACTCACACACCAGCTGCCCCTGGTGAACTTCTGCAGTTTATAAGATGTATGTGTAAAACCAGCTGCAGCACACTTAAATGCAGATGCCTGAAACATGGACTATGCTGTACATCTGCTTGTGGCGAATTCAAGGGACTAAGTTGCAGTTGAACTACATGTAGAGAAAAATAGGTTTACAATCAAGGATCATTACTGCAGCCTATCCATTAACCTACACCAGTAATTTTGTAATGGTGGTATTAGGTTTCTGAATTCATTCAACTGGCCATCAAAGTCCTATGTATAAATTTCTCAAATATGAGTCATGTGGTATAGACTTAGACCCTTTTCTTTAGTTCCTTGACTCCCAAAGCTTGGGAAAAGATATATATCAGTTATCAAGATTGGATGGTTTTGAAAGGATCTATTCCTCATCTAAATTTTTATGTGGACATGGCACCTAATTTGCATATTTCCCATGTTGCATCATGTCTGATCAAGCAAAAAATAGGAGGGCGCGCGTTCACATCACTTCCGGTTGTCGCGGTGAAAACAAACCTTGATGACAGCAGTGCATTTTGTTTTATTTACATTCTCCTATGTTCCATATGCTCCTAAATAACATTATTGCAACCCCCCGAGTGAATATTCATGGTTCAAAATAAGAGAATTAGATTGTATCAGTGAATAGAATTGTGCTTTTTGTTTTGTTTTCATTCGACAATATCGCCGCTGATGCGGCGGCGGCGTTAATATCGCTAGGATTTTGGGTTTAATTCGATCGGATTTCACTTTTTGAGTAGGTCATGCTGATAAATAACTATTATTCATGGTTCTACATAACAGAATTGGATTCTAGCAGTGAATAGATTTGTGCTTTTGTTTTATTTACATTCGCTTCTCTACATAACAGAATTGGATTCTAGCAGTGAATAGATTTGTGCTTTTGTTTTATTTACATTCGCTTCAATCCTGCCATTGTTTTCACCGCCTCGAACAGTTGGTAGGGCGCGATGCGCTAAGTGCCCGGATATCCGCGCCCTCCTATGGCCTAATTGAACTCCCTGAACCCAAAAACATAGAAATAGACACCTTGGATGCCAGAATTGAATAATTATTTCCAAAAGATAGGTACATCAATTCCCGTGTGGGGCGCTTCGGTATAGCTGTTTTCACTACTGCAGTTGAACTCTGTGACCTGGTTTCTGTATGCTTATATTCAGTGGTGTTCTTTCAAATCCATTCACATATTCTATGCAAATGCTTTTTCATAAAGAATGACATCATAATTGACCAATCACAACCTTGTTTACATCTTGGAACAGTTTGTAGTACTTTGTGGGGGGGAAATCATGGTTTTACAAGTTGTTGAAGTTAACCACTGCTGAAAAAAAGCCTAAAATAGGTTTTTTTTAAATCACAAATCAGTGTCGCGCCTGAAAAATATGAATATTTAGTTATTTATTTTTCATTTGAATCATATATTGTGGATTTGTGTTCATTAGGTTAGTCACTACAGACATTACCTAGAAATTTGTGTGCACATCGGCCATCGCGTAGGCACGGTACGGTGTTATCTGGTATTTTCATCGGGCATGAAAATGCAGATTCGGGGGTTTAGCTGTGCTCAAATTGTTGTGAATCTGCTGCTATTTTGAAGGGCACAGGTTTCAGTTTTTGTTTGATCAAAATCCATAAAGAATTGGCAAAACTGTAGCTTTCTGAAATTGAAGTAAATTTTCCCTACATTAGTAGTAACAGTACACTCTGACATCATTTTCATCATACACGAAAATGTCGAGAACAGGGCTTAATATGAATTATATAATTTACTACACTTAGTCTCTGAATGCACATTTTATGAAGTTACTAGGTCTATTTATGCCCAAAATGATATCCTGGAATATTGAAACAGTGATAATTTAATTGCTATAACCAAGAGGACAAAATGTTGATTTCTAGGAAAACTAAATTGTAGATAACTTTGGAACAAATAGTGATATTTACACAATTTTAAAACCCCTTAAATCTTTTCTGTGAGCTCTATTTGTCTACCAATTTGCAGTACTGTGCAACAGTTTTTAAATTTTCATGTGATGTACCTACCAAAGATACTTAGATAGGGGTGGGTCTCTGATTTTGGCAGGGCGGGGCACCTAATTAACATAAATGATCATATTTGACCAATTTCCCCCGATATTAGATTCTTGATATATTATTTAGGGAGGTTCCCTAGAATGAATTCAAGTGGAATCGTTTGTGTTGCAATTTGTTTTGGGTTGAACCATAATTTGACTGGACTAACTCTTAGTCTTAAGCCGTGTTTACACGGGCAATTGTGAAGCTATTTAGGCAAATCGATTTATATGAGGCGATGTAGTGGCGCGTTTACACGAGCGAGTTTTAAAGTGTGTCGGCGACCGGGAAGCAGCAGCCTTAGTGGTGCGCCTGTAGCCGGCGAGCACTGCTATTTGTTTAGTTTACACTCATCGATTCGACGCCGATGTAGCTGCTACTTTAATATCGCTTGGAATTTAAGGTTAATTTAATTAAATTTCATTATTTGAGTATGTAATTCTGTTAAATATGATGGCATTCACTAGATTTCGGCCTAATCGGGCCCGAACACTGCCGAACACCAGCGATTAGTTACAGCTGAGCCTGTAGCCGGCGAGCACCACTATTTTACACTATCGCCGCCCAAGAACCAGCTGAATCGCTTCATCTATAGAGGGAGTGCACGTGACGTCATCACTCAGCGGTTAGCCATCTTGGATTACACCTATGGTGCCCCCTGTCTTATACCAAGAACACTACAGCCACCACTGGGCCTACCTATAGTAATGGCTGCTGAAGTATGTGGCGCCACCTAGTGGGTACTGCCAGAACCTTTCTAATGCTTTGAAATAGCATTCAAAGTGTCAAAATACTGCGCTTTTGCAACGATGTGAGGCTACATGATTAAATAAATAGTTCCCCTCCATCAAAAAACCCTTTTCCACCAACTTTTAAGACAAAACTGCTCAAAACAGTGACAAATAAACCAACAAATTGGTAAATAAACACAATGTAAGCACTTCCAAGCCTTTCACATGTAATCCAATATGGCCATCGGAAGTTGCCTCGTGACGTCATTACAACCCCTCTATACTACCTCGCGAGGTGGTTTACATGTACCAATTTATATGAATCGATTCAGCCCTAAAACGCCTCAGAGTCGTGTTTACACGGCAAATGTGAATCGATCTAGGCAAGTCGTTTTATATGAGGCGTTTTAAATCGCCTGTGTAAACAGGGCTTTACTCTGTAATTACATGTCAGATGATGAGTTCGTTTGTGTAAGACCGTGTTCAGCATACAAACACTGAAATCAAGGATCCGGCGCGCCGCGGCGTATGTCGATATGAAAATCAAACTCTCCGTGAATGAATCTGTCAGGTCAACAAGAGATGTGTTTCTCTTCTCATAAACCTTTCATCTTAAATATATTTCCTACATTCTAGACAGTACCTTGATGTATTTACCTAAACTTCCAAACAGGTTCCATACTTACTTTTCGAATTCCATTGCCCATTTATGCGGCTTTCTTTGACCTCCTCGAGCATTCATCTTAGCAAAAACCACAGTCCACGCTCTTCCAGAATCCCTTTTACTTCGAGCGCTTTCCCGGTTATCCCAAATAGGAATGTAATGTACTGTTGTTTTCGATATTTTCTTTAGCATAAGCTTTTTTTCAGTTTTTACCTGTTCATATATATGTGTTTAATGTCTACTTTCATCATTGCGCTTGTTGTTGTTTTAATTTATTATTTAATACCCACAACTAATGTCAGTGGGAGTAGTTGATTTTTGTATTTTATTTTGTGTTATCTTTTCATTGATCATGAGATTTACAACTCTAACAAGTCCGTCAAATATACACCGACCGCCCCAACACGGTTAGTGCTGGAACCAGGATCTTTAAAAACACTGGGCGCACATGGCTCGATCGCATTGCTACTGTATGACCAAATTTAGACGTCAAAATCAATGAAGATGGATAATAAGGTTAGAACATGTATGCGCTGAATTTGTGTACGAATTTCTATGAACTCGAAATATACTCATAGTTGTTGTAATGTCTTAATTGTTTGGGTGAATGGGTGGGAAGAAATCATTGCTTTCCCAGAGCGATAATATAGCAATTTTCCAATTACGCAGCAACAATAAACAATTTACTTGGAGTTAAGTTAAACCAAGTAGCCTCAGTCTCAGAGATAAGAACAGGGATCCCATTTCTCAATCTCAGCGAAAATATCTGATTTCAGCAGTTTCCAAATCAGCGGGTGAAAAAAAATACTCTTCTCATAAAAAAAAAACCTAGAAAAATCGAAACTCATGTAATGTTGAACAGCTAAAATTTCAAAACACAACAAACATTGTTACAATTTTAAGCTCTTTGAACATACCTTGTTCTAGATAAAAGATTGAAAATATCTTAATAGGGGAGAAAGTTATGGCATTTCTAATGTCGGCTTAATTGTTAAATTTAGTCCTGATTCACCATTCCATTGTAATGAACTGTGACCTTTGCCACATTGTCACAGCTTTCTATGCTCTAAGTGTTTTAATTTTGGTATTTTAATGTATATTTTCGGTGAGATTAGTTCATGTTCGTTCCAGTGATATAAAAGTTATGAAAATATTCCAATGCGAAGTACTTTAATCTGTGGCGGAGTGGTTAGAGTGTCTGACTTTTTTTATAGGTCAGACTCCTAATCTGAGGGTCGGCGGTTCGATTCCCCATACCCCCAGCTCTGCCAATTTGGATTTCCACCGTTGTGTATAACTTACAGCGTCATCAAAGGCCGGTTGCTCTCATACCATGTCTATGTGGTGTGGGAGGTTAAAAATCCCTTGGGTCGGTAAAAGTGTAGGCTCGGGCTTTCTATCGACCAGCAGTGGAGTGGGGACAAATAAGTGTTCATACTTCCTGTCTACCATTCGCTATATCGCACAGCCGGAATCATGAAAATGCAGGAACATTTTGCTATAGACATAGTGACTGATGCGCCCCTAATATCGGTATCTGACATACCTATTGAAGATCATGATTCATGTTCAGCGACAGTGTACAAAGTCAAACACGATCACAAAAATAAAAATGCAGGGGGGTGCCCCAGGACCCTCCCTATTTTTTCAGGGATTTTGATGTCGGTATGTGCCAACAAATTTCAAACTCCTTCAATAATAAAACAACGGGCACTACTGGAAAGAGCTTGAAACACCTTTCAAAATGGCACTAAGATTATGAGAATAGGTGGAGTATTAAGGAAGTTATGGCATTTTCCATCTCTGAAATTGCTCCTAATTTTTTTCCATTGAATTCAGGTAAAACCTGGGCCGCGTTCAGGGTCTGTCTCGGAGGTGCCTCGGAAATGGCCATGACGTCACGCTAGTCTGAACCGCAAAGGCAGTTTGTTGTCTCAAAAATGGTCGCCCCCATAGGCAGCGGCCATTTGCAATGGAAAAGCTGCGCTGTGATTGGCTGAAACCACTGAATATGGCGGCCATTTTCGAGGCGCTTTTCATCTCCAGTCTGAAAAGGGAGGCGTCTCCGAGATGTTGGCGAGACCCACCCTGAACACAAATAGGCCAAAAAGCATTGCCGAGATGTCTCCGCGGTGCCTCCGAGACGGACCCTGAACGCGGCCCTGGTGTACAACTATGAGGGGCTCTGAGAAATACCAATAGCGGTGGTGTAATGACATCACGAGGCAACTTTCGGTGGCCATATTGAATGACATAAAGAAGGCTTGCAACTGCCTACACTGTGGTTATTTACTGATTTGTTGGTTTATTTGTCACTGTTTTGAGCAGTTTGGCCTCAAAAGTTGTTGTTAAAGTGCTGCAAGTAAACACACTTGATGTAAACTGCCCAGAACCTCCCATAACACAAGAAAACTCTGTTTTACTGCATCTGCATGGATTCACAACATGGCTAGGGAGGTTGCTCGTAATCCAAGATGGCAGCATGCTGACCACTAATTGCTAAGTAATGACGTCACGTGCACTCCCTCTATAACACCTCTATGTATAAAAATAATTTGTCAGATACAGATGAAGATCTGGACATACAGGCATGAACCTTCGTCCAGTCTACATAACATTAACATACCATAACATTAACATACCATAACATAACATAACACAATAGATTTTTGTGACCGAAATTGGTGACCTTTATGGGAAAATGTATGTAATTTCTTTAATAATGGAGATATCTTGATGAAATTTGGAGTGAAACTAGTTAATGCATGTTCTATTTATATAATTCAATAAAATGACATTTGAAACAAATAAAAGTGACCTGAAAGAAAGTAAAGTGACCTGAAACAATATATATCTGTGACCGAAATTGGTGACGTTTATAGGAAAATGCATATCATTTCTTTAATAATTGAGATATCTTGATTAAATTTGAAGTGAAGCTACTTTAATTCATGTTCTATCGACAGAATTCAATAAAATGACATTTGAAACAAAATAAGTTACATGGAAATAACTTTTGTTGTTAATTAGTGAGGAACACCATGGCCGTTTGTTCACAGCATAGTCCATAATTGACAAAAAGGTAAATTCAAGAAATCACTATCAAGAGTCATTCTCAAAATATCAGTTAAGCATAAGATCATCATATATCAGATAAGCTGCCAAGGCAAAGAATGATACGTCATAGTCAGTAGCATCATTCTCTGCCCAATAAGCCACCACATACTTTTTGGCCTTGGATTGTAGTTCCTCTATTTTTCCTGTTGCATCTCTAATCGTGCTAATCTTAATGTACTCGTCACAATTTCCTCAAACTCAACAGTATCTAAGACAGAGATGAACGACCTCTGCAGTTTCGCGGATTTCCAGGATTTCTTATATTCACCGATTAATGTTAAACAAAATTCCAAAATATGGGATGTTTATGACAACAGTTGGATGGTTCGAATCCCGTTCTTATATGACCTTAGATATAGTTAGGACATAAAACCTAAGCAAGAAAGTGTTAGATATGGGTGATAATGCAATCAAAACAAGGCTAGTTAAAACCGGACTTCCCATATTTTTGTGCAATTCCCTGACAATGCTAAGTCTATGGGAGAAGATCTGCGCTATCACGGACATTTGTCATCGGCTTAATTTTGGCTTGTTTTCCGCGGTTTTTGCTTGAGACCACTTTCATCCCTGATAAGATTAATAATGGTTATTCACCACAATCTACTTTTTAAATGCCTCAGATTCCTATAAAAGTGTGAATTTGCAGGTTGAAATTGAGTGAAACTTTTGAAGTTGTTATTGGAATAGCAAAAGTTGACCAAATTGAAATATTTTAAAACCAGGCTGTAAAGGGATTCCCCCACTACATAATAGACTAGGAATACCCAAGATTGCCCAATGCAAACCAAGAAGCGTTTTTCTACACCCCTTCCCCTCAAACCAGGTGGGATTTGCTGGATCAGTTTTGTGATAAGAAAATATCCGCCGCTTATCGACGGTTTCGCACTACCTACATGATGGTAAAATGCTGCCTAGAAAAACAGATTGCTATGATTATGAAACTTATTTACTAAGTGAATAAACCCTAAGCCCTCCTCTCCCACACATATTTGTTTATCATGTATCTATTTATTAATCGCATGTGCCGTACGTTATGAAGATCGTTATTGAAATTTAGCTACTGATACAAAATCCATTATTTCTCGTATAACGGCTTGATTACAAAAGCCAACCAGGAAATAGGAGCAAAATGGTGTTGAAACAATGTTCATGTGACACAGGGCAGGCTGGAAAGACAGGAACTGTCCAGCCATCTCTTTTTGACACAATGTGTCACGCATGTACCAGGACATCCAATTTGTGTACCGTTCAAATTTGTTTCCAATTGCCTATACTATAGAGTGCCCTCACTAGCAGAATCCATTCTGAGGCGCTGTACAGTAACACCACGATATGACATATTTCCAACTCGATTAAGCTAGATGAAGGATGGTTAAATTTCAGTTACCATAAAAATAGGTATCCCAAGTGATTTTAAAAAACAGGTCTGAGCTTAATTTAATGCGCGAGAAGGAAGAAAGCAGAGGCGGGGGTGGGAAAAGAGACGTTTTATTCACGCCTCAATGACATACAGGGCAACAGTGTATCAATGAAGTAAATAAGTCAAATGCAGTGTAAGGTAATAAGCAAATGTATCAATGAAGTAAATAAGTCAAATGCACAGCGTAAGGTAATGTAGTGGTCTGCACTGACCTCTCAGGCAAGTAACCACATAGACAGGTAGGCGTGGGGAGTGTGTTGATATCAGGGAGCCTAGGTGGTGTAATGGTTAGCACACTGGCCCGGAATGCAGAGAGATGTGGGTTCGAGTCCCGCTCTAGGCGCAGTATTTCCCATTTTCATCACCCCCACGACACTGGTTGCCGTGATCAGGATCCTGTACAAGCTTTGCGCTGTATGGTTGTTGAACCTACCCTGTGTATGTATGTGTTAGTGCATTGCCTGTATGTATGTAATTGTAAGCATTACAAGACTTACAATTCCAGGGGGACGAGTGTAGTGGTCTGCACTGACCTCTCAGGCAAGTAACCACATAGACAGGTAGGCGTGGGGAGTGTGTTGATATCAGGGAGCCTAGGTGGTGTAATGGTTAGCACACTGGCCCGGAATGCAAAGAGATGTGGGTTCGAGTCCCGCTCTAGGCGCAGTATTTCCCATTTTCATCACCCCCACGACAGTTTAATCTGTCAAGGGATGACGATTGTCTGACATCCTCTGGCAACCTATTCCATAAAGAGGGACCTGCCACACAGAAGGGCACATTTACCATATGATTTGAGTCTAGAGAAAACCATTGGTCCACAACTGGTTTATTGAAGGCTGTGGTATGTGCTGTCTTGTCTGTGGGAAAGTGCATATAAAAGACCCCTTGCTGTTTATCGGAAAGAGTAGCCTATGTGGCGGCAGCAGGTTTTCTCCAAAGAAATGACAGAATGATCATATGTTTGACATCCAATAGCTGATGATAAAAATCAATGTGCTCTAGAGGCGTCGTTAAATAAAAAAACTTTCCTTCTTTTTTATTCTAGAGAAAGGCATATAATGCTATCTGAGCTTTCTGAATGTTTGAGGGACAAGCTTCCACACAATACAGTTACCGACCAGCAGTGGAATGAGGAAGACCAGTCGTCTATGACTGAAATTTCCCCTGCTTAAACAACTAATGGACCAAAAAAATAATAAATAAATATTAATTTAAAAAAAGATTAAAATTCTGGAGTATATCGTGGATTACACAGATCCAGGAGTAACTAGATTAAATACAGTCAATATAATGTTTAAAATGATTAAAAATCAATTGTTTTTATTTTCATGCCTATTTCATGTAATTTTTGTTCATAGATTACTGCGGATGATTTGGCGAAGTCTTTGGAGATTTTGAAGGATATAAAGTCGAGATGTTGTGATGTAAATAAACATGTCTCGAGTATTCTGCACAGCGTGGAAGATGGAGACGTGCAGACTGCAAAGGTAAGCAGAATACTTCTATAAAACACTGTTTTATACTCTTAATAATTTTCTGTTTTTCAGGGGTGACCCCCCCCCCCCCTCCCACGATTTAACTGATTTCTACGGTTATTGATAGGCCGTGACTTCTGATATATAACTGACATGTTATCGACAATTTCACACATTCTAAGGCACATATTTGAACTATTTCACATCTGTTCTTCTAACTGTTATCCTTTTCTATGTCACATCAAACAAAAAAATCAAGTTAGTGGCTTGACCACAACGAATAGTTAATCAAAGCGTACCCTGATACAAGTGCAAGTCAGGTTTCCTCCAGTATTCTCCAAGCACTGTCCCAGCTCCATTCCACTGATTAATCAGTAGACTGACTATCTTTGGAGAGTGTTCCACTGTCCATGTTATCACCGTAATAATTATTGCTCCGATCTCGCTGTCGATTTCTGCCCTTTTTTCCCTCTGCGATCACTTTCATCCCTGGTCTTTTCTTTGCGAAATTTTAATATTTAAAAAATAGTGCTTTATTAACTATTCACTTATAACTGGCTAATCTATTGATTGTATGTGGTCGTATTAGATTACATGTAAACATGTCTGTTTTTTTTGTGGTATATATATTTATTTTTATTTTATATATGGGTCGTTCTCTGAAGCTGGGAACCACTTTTGTGACACGCAAGCGAAAACTTAAAGCATCCCAAATAATAGCAGAAAACACTCCAAACAATATCAGAATCTATTTTCATAGGAAGTTTTACATGCTGTGTATGTCACAGACATAGTTGAAAAAAAGCCATTTCATTTTTTGATTTTGATCTTATAATGAATAACAATAGGAAAATATGTCCTATGTAACATGGAAATTAAACACACAAAAGTGACACATCCATAACATCATTTTTAACATACACAACACATTCAAACTAGATGTCTTTGATTACAGCAAACAAAATGATGTCTTGCAAGAAAAAAGTTGAAACAAAGTTTTAAAAAACAAGTTTGTGTAAATTTTATTTTCATATTTTCACTTTAGCACAAAATCATATAACCATACTTTTGATACGTTTTGCGGTATAGATACATATAGTATTGCTAACATACTTAATAACAAAAGGCAACAATAATTATTTGACTTGCTATTAAAAATAGAAAGAATTTATTATGTCCTACGTAACATGGATACCAGATATGTGGTACCCAGTTTCAAAGAACGGCCCATATATATATATATATATAATTTTCATTTATTTATTTATTTATGCAGGGAATCAGCTTCCTTGAAGTTAAGAACCAGATGTTGCTAAGTTACCTCCTAAATCTGAGCCATCTGATGAGCGACAAAGTTAGTGGCAAGTCGATCAAGGATCACCCCTCAGCAGACCGGCTCATTGAGATCAGAACTGTAAGTGAACCTATCCACCCCGCACTGTTGAGGAAATACTGAACACTGGTTTTTTTTAAATGTAAATTTTAATATATTTACATATTTAAAGGTCCATAATCTGATGAAACAGGTAAAAGATTTTACGGCAGAAACAAGTTTACAGAAATTATTGACGAAGTAAATCAATCCGTCTGGATTATAACCACTAATGGACTGCAGTGAAAACATGTACTTAACCGTTATGAGCAGAATAAACAAACGATCACTAAAACAAATTTTAAAATGTCTCCTCATAAAAACAGGATAAAGTAGTACAAATAAGGAGTGGAAAAGGCACGCTGCTTGTTGTGATCAGTGGCGTGCAGAGGTTTTATGATGCCGGGGCCAACTTCTTGATTGTATGCCCCTAAAACTCAATGTGGGCAAGGAAGACATTTAAAATATGCCCTGATATGGATGGCCGAGGTTGTCCCACCCTCTGCCCCCCTCTCTGCACGCTACTGGTTGCGATACCATGATATTTGTATATAATATATATATTATGTCTATATATACAATAAAACCTCTCTAACAGACCACCTCCACAGATCGACCATTCCCCTATATCAATCGCTTTATTTGGGTCCCAAACGATTGCCCGTACAATACCATTGTATTGTATGATTTTTTTTTAAACTCCCATAACCGACTACCGCCCTAAATGGACCATTTAAAGTCAGTCCCGTGGTCGGTCGATTTAGAGAGGCTTTACTGTATGTGTAACTCTCCCTGTTGTGATGCCATGATATCTGTAGGTATATATCTAATCATTTATATCTATGTACGTATGTGTGTATGCATGTACGTGCGTGTGTATATGCATGTATATATGTATGTTATATATAAAATTGACATGTGATCGATTAAATGCTAATGAAGCTATTACTGAAATGTAATTTGTTTTTATATTTCGTATTAGGTTATTGAGAAAATGCGGCCAATTGATCAGAAACTGAAATATCAAATAGACAAATTAGTGAAGACGGCCACAACTGGGATAGGTAAGAATTTATTAACACATTCCATCGCATTGAGTCGAGGCAGAGATTAGAGTGAGCCATACACTCTGGGTGGCCCTAAATACTGCCTGGCCCTAATGATCTAGCGTTCCACTTGATTAAAGTTGCATAGTCCGATGAAAACACCAACTTTTCGAAATAAAAAATATTATCTAGATTTGATTTTATATATCAGGTCATGGTGCCAGTGGCCTGATCTCTCAGTGGGGAAGCACTATTAAGTTGCAATGAGTGTGAACTGTCACAAGTCGGTACCCAACATTAGATGTTGCCAGGATGCAAAACCCCAACAAACCTTTAGCAACCATTGAAGAGATTTTTTTAAGCATCATTTGTTTGTTGCAAAAGATACGACAGTTGGTCTTTGGATCGAAACTAACCAAACCTACTGAATTACTTTTCAATTCATTCATTAAAATTGCATTAAAAAAATATATTTCAATTTCTTTAATTAAATTATTAACAACAACAAAAGTTGTTAGGAAAGTGATGAGTTAATCCTGATTTTGGCAAACTGAAAGTTAATGTTGGCGATAGTGGTAGATTGTGAGCCTATAGTGGTAAAGTGTAAGACTGCAGTGACATGTAGTGAATGTATTCTTCCCTTCGTGTAGGGGAAGACGATCCACTCAAGTTTAAACCCAATGTGGACGGGCTGGTATCCAAGGTAAGCGCAGCTTTCCTGTACAACTATTTCCTTGTGCGTAACTTATGCAATTTAATTGAACTTACTGCAAGAACCTCAGTTGTAAGTAAACCTAGTTTGATTTAACGACGTCTCTAGAGCACATTGATTTTTTCGTCATTGGCTATTGGATGTCAAACATGTAGTCATTTTGACATTTTCTTTGGAGAAAACCCACTGCGCCACATAGGCTATGAGTATGCACTCTTACAAGTTGGTACGATATGACCTTAGATGTTGCCAGGATGTAAAACTCCAACAACCAACCAACTGAGTCTAGACACGGGAACATGTAACAATAATATATGACTGGATGATCCGACCAGACGGGATGGCCGAATGAGTTGAGCGTCTGTCTCCTGTTCTGGTTGAGTCAAACCAATGACATAAAAATTTATACATGGCGCTTCCTAGCCAAATGCTGATCATTATTAGGATAGTGCAAGGACTGGTTTGCTCAGTGTCAGGATAATGTGACTGAGTGGGATATCAAGTCATGGCACTATTTTTGTGTTTTTTTTGTGTGACAAGTTATTTATACTGTCCATAATGTATAAGTTCCCGTGAGGGTGCTTGCTTTCAATGATACTGTTTTGGTCCGGTCCCGCACTCAGGAGTGTTAACCTGGTCTTGCTCGGGCCAACCGTTTGCAGCTTTGGGTGTTAGTAGTTTCTATATTAGTTTTTTTGTACTTTTCAAAGGTTTTTTCTAATCTGAGTATGATACCTTAGCCTACTATCTATATCTACCCGGATGACATACAGGCCTGCGGGAGAGGATCCCGTCCCTTTTGTGGTTTGTTACAGCATCCTTTTCACACACGCCCTGTCCTTAGATAGTGCACCAGTGTGCTAGAACAGACCCAGACCAGACCAAAAATCCCCATAAGTTCGTACTGTCACAAGTCAGTACCCGTCCTGATATGACCTTAGATGTTGCTAGAACGTAAAACAAACAAGCTGGATGATCCGAGACGTCTAACAAACAAACAAACAAACAAACTGGATGATCCGAGAGTTCGGGAGCCGTACACGCATTGTGTGGAATAGGCGCTCCAGCCAGTTTGGGTAATGATGCGTAATGTTGAAGTCATGCCATGCTGTAAACTGATTGCTTTTCTCAACTACAGCTAGATGAGGAGGAGGAGGAAAGTGAGGATGATAAGGAGGAGGGAGAAGGACGTGCTGCCCCCAAGTACAGACCCCCAAAGCTGGCCGCCATGCACTACAGTCAGTACTTCATTGCGCATGCGTTAATCTGAGCTTTCCACTTGGCTGAATGACGCTGGTACCGTCTGACGTCACTAGAACATAGTTCAATAACAGATAGGAAAATAATGTTATACATATGCAATAAGAAGTGAAAGACATGATTATAAATTATAATATAATGCAAATCCGCAATCACACAATCTCTTATCCGAAATCCTTGGGGCCAGTTGTGTTTCAGAATTAAGAATTTTTCAGATTTCAGAATAAAGGTAGTATTCAAACATTAATCCAGCAGTAGAAACGTATGGATATTTGTGCTAATTGGGATAAATAAAGACTACAAATACTGTTTCGGTTTAGTTATAGAATAATATGCTGATAAATAAAATAACGGGATAATTACAGACTGTAAATACTGTAATACATTTTATTTCCAAGAACATTTGGTAAAAACCTAACCATATACAGCTTCAAATGAACCAGAGTCAAACACATTAACATTCATCCAGAAATATGTATGAATATTCCCACAAAGTGGGATAATAAAGATCAGAAATAGTATTACAGTTTATACTACTAAAAAAATGGATTAACACAAAGTATAGTAAAAGCTGGATTTTGGACTGTTTGCAATTTACAAACAGTTACAAGCCATAAACAAGAAGCAAGAAAACCACAATTTTTACTAAGACTAAAATTCAAAAGATTTGAATCAAATTGGACCAGTGCTGCCTAGTGTGACCCTGGTAAATAATTTCATCACCAAAAGAAGAAAAAATACCCTAGTCACACTACTACTTGCGACCACAAAGAAAAAGGCTGGTAACGATGAGGTCGCAAAGTGGTCGTCAGTGGTCATCGACCTCCTTGTGAACATTATGTCTGTTATTTTGACTATATTATCGCCCATCTGCCCGTCATTAGAAACGACCACTCACTGATATCCGCTTTTTCCCTCAAACACCACTTCTATCCCTGAACATTGAAATAATCTCCACTGTGAGATGCATCCAGATGTTGAGGTTTTCGTATAAACCGTATCCAAACATCATTTAACAGCAACTTGGGAATTTTCCTATAGGCCACATAGGACCTAATGTTACTAAATAAGCTGAAATTTAAGCGGAAGTTTTATGATTAAGCAGATTTGAATTTAGCGGAATTTTTATAATATTCTGAAATTTTCCAAAAATGAAATAATGTGAAATAATACCATTTTGAATTAAAAGATCTGCGATTGGAGCCTTTTTGGTATCATGCTAGGAGAGCTAATCCAGCTTTCACCTGGTCCTTAGTTGAAACCTTGCAGTATAGGTGGCCTAGCGGTTACGGTACTCGTCTAGGAATGGGATCCATCCAAGTCAAAGTGCTGCGAAAGAAATGTGTGTTCGGGTGATGGTGTCTCCTTTTCGCAGACTGCAATGACTAAATTATGCTTTGATTCTCAGATGAGGACCTGTCTGCGAAGGGCATGCAGAGTAAGCAGATGGAACGCGCCAAGAAGAGAGCGCTCAGCTCCAGCATCATGAGGGACCTTCGTGACCAGTACTCGGAGGCACCCGAAGAGATCAAGGTCAGTCGTAGGAAGTGGCACGCGTCACCAATTTGTTTTATGTTACAAAGATGGTTAAAAAGGTGATTCGATTTGAATCCTAGTTAACCGTATCAGTAAGGTAATTCTGGTTTGCAGATCTCTGAGGAGGGGTCTCCATTCCGGTACAGTCAGCTTATGTTTGTCTGATCCTGTTTAATCAACCATACGGGGTGGGGTGGCCGAAGGAGTTGAGTGTCCGTCTCCTGTTTTGGGAGATCGGGGGAACCAACCCCATGGGTTTGTGGGTTTGAACCCCGTTCGAGTCAAACCAATGACTTGTCGCTTCCTAGCCAGGCGCTCTGCATGATTAGGATAGGACAAGGACTGGTTGGCTCATTGTCAGGATAATGTGACTGAGTGGGATATCAGGTCATGGTGCTGGCAGCCTGGTCTCCCAGTGGGGCAGCACTATAAAGTGCCCATGAGTGCGCACTGTCACAAGTCGGTACCATCCTGATATGATCTTAGATGTTGCTAGGACGTAAAACAACAAACAAAACCCTGTTTAATCTGGAAGTCTCGCTATCCAACCAAAACAGTCACTGATTCTACCTCTGTAAAATCAAATGCATTTATCCGACAGTTTTGTCAATCCAACATTTGGTACTGTAAACCAAGCAGTTTGTATTAATGAGTGTTGACTGTACCGGCATTGTTTTTTCGTGTTTAAAAAAAAAACAATATCCCGTCCTGATATGACCATAGATGTTGCTAGGACGCAAAACCCCAACAAACTACAATATCAGAAAAGCAGGTTTTAAATGAAAAATTGTGGGTAATTTTCTTCACCTATCAATAGAGCTTAAGTATCGCATAAGTTATTAAACACTTAGTAAAAATACATAATTAGACAATGTATGAGGTTTTTTCCAACAGATTGTTATCCTCCTTTGGAAAGAGCTTAATTTTCTCGACCGATTTTCTTTTTGTATTTTTACATTAAATAAATTTGTCTTTATGTCATACTATTAAATAACATGAAATATAATTTAAAGAAATTTTTATATAAATTCAAATTTAGTTTATTTAATTTTAGTTGAATAAACCTATGAATGCTTATTTCTGATGATCCAATTATATTGATCTATTTCCTTTATTAATTTATATCTATTCCTTGACTTGTTTCCTTTATTTATTAATTTGTCTATTTATATATTTCCTTTATTTATCTGTTTCCTTTATTTATCTGTTTCCTTTATTTATCTGTTTCCTTTATTTGTGTGTTTCTTTTATTCATCTGTTTCCTTTATTCATCTATTTCCTTTATTTATGTTTCCTTTATTTATCTGTTTCCTTTATTTATGTTTCCTTTATTTGTCTGTTTCCTTTATTTGCCTGCTTCCTTTATTTATGTGTTTCCTTTATTTATCTATTTCGCTTATTTGTCTATTTCCTTTATTTATCTATTTCCTTTATTTATCTGTTTCCTTTATTTATCTGTTTCCTTTATTCTTCTGTTTCCTTTATTTATTTATTTCCTTTATTCATCTTATTTATTCATCTGTTCAACTATTTAGCTGTTCATCTATTTATCTATTTTCAGGATGATTACAACTATCACCGCGTGAAGGTGGACAAAGCCAGCAAAGAGCGACAAGAGTAAGATTAATTTCCATTTCTATAACCTGGTTGAGTGGGTCACGTGATGTTGTACACTGACTTAGTAACACTATGCGGTGTATTTGTGATGCCCTTCATGTCGCTCAACTGGACATGATGGACTTGTGGGTCAGGAGTCCGCTTCCCATGCAGGAGATTGTGGGCTCAATCCTCGACTGAGTCAAACCAAAGGCATACAAAATTGGAACTGGTTTCTTCCTTGTTTAGCGATCAGTATTAATAGTATTCGGTGAGGGCTGGTTGGCTCTGTTTTAGAATGAGGTGAGTTGGGTATCGTGTTATAGTGCCAGCAACACCGTATAATCAGGTTGGCAGCACTAAAACGCTGTTACAAGTTGGTACTCGTCTTGGTATAACCCACATCACTCAGCCTATGTGTCGTTACAGCACAGACAGGTTTACCCCCACTCTACCCAGCCACCCACCCCAACATACCCCTACTATAATTTCCTCATCGCAGCAGGAATAAAAACATGAGACATTAAATCATTGTTTCTTTATAAGATGTCAAGGCTTAAAATAAAGTTTAATCTGCTTAAATCAATATATCCTGGTTTGGACACCTTCTCTTCATTAAAACGTCCCACTTTCTTCTAGGTATGAAGAGAAGTACTTCTTACGTATGCAGGTTTCCAAGAAAGAGTTGGTGAGTTTGAGTTCTCGCTTAAAGCTGCATAGTCTCATGAAGCATCACATTTTCAGAGACCAAAACACTGAAATAAATTTGATTCTACATATCTAACCTAGATACTGGTGTACTTATTAAGCATTTGTCACCACATAGAGGTGGCATACTGAGTCAATTTAAAAGTACCCGTTACTGCATTAGCCTATGGTGTTAGAGTTTTGGCATGCTTGCCAAAATTAATTTTGCACACTTTCACATCAAATATCTAGAAGATCATGATTATGATGGTGGTGATGATGGTGATGTTTGCGGTTTCCTTACAGCATGCTGCTCGTGCGATGCGGACCATGTCCGGGCTGAATGAGTTGACACACTTCGCAGACATGAGTGGCCTTAGTGCCACACCGGATGTAAGTACGCCTTGCGCTTGTTTCTGGTTTTACGATGTGCCTCCTTACTGTTTGTGGCAGGCTAGTTCATGTCTCTCAAGGTATGCGAACATGATTATGAATGCAATGCCCCTCTCTACTGCCGCAAACTTTGGTACCCGGGAGATCAGACGGGATGGCCAAATGAGTTGAGCACCTGTCTCCCGTTTTGGTAGATTGTGTGGTTCGAAACCTGGTCGAATCAAACCAATCACTTAAAAATTGATACTTTTCACTTCATAGCCAGGCGCTCGGCATTATTAGGATAGGGCAAGGACTGGTTCGCTCAGTATCAGGATAATATGACTGAGTGAGATATCAGGTCATGGTGCTGGTGGCCTGATCTCCCAGTGGGGCAGCACTATAAAGTCACCATGACTGCGCGCTGTCACTAGTCGGTACACGCCCTGATATGACCTTAGATGTTACCAGGACATGAAACTCCAACAACCAACCAACAATCAATACTCGTGGATGAGGCTGGAGGCGGTGTGGGTAGAGCGGCCTGGATGCCCACTGGTCTGCACACTAGCAGCACCTTGGTTCCTCCACCAGCCGTCATGCTCACCCCACGCTCGGCCCATTTCCATGAGAAATTTTAACTTTTGAATAAATAAGAACGGTGGGTCATGCAGGCTCTGTAAGGGGCCTCGAAAGTGTCTTGAAAAGTCTTTATTTCCACCATTTCAAGGCCTTGAAAAGCCTTGAATTTAACCCATTTTGGGGAATTAATCTTGAAAAGTTTCAGTAGGAATTAGGTCAAGTCCATTTCGCGCATTTTACGCGAGTTTCGCCCGAAGTTCACAATTTGTTTCATTGGAGAGTTGTTCGCACAAACTTTGATTAATTAATTTGTTTCTGTTTCTTTCAATTTGCTATATTTTAGGGTGACGGACCATTTAGCAAGAAGCGGAAATCCTCGTCAAAGGTTAGTCTGGTTCTCCGGTGTAAATAGCTGAACAAAGCAATCATCTAATACCGGGCGCGGTGGCCGAATCGGTAGAGCGCGGGCCTCGCGTACGGGAGATTGGGAGTTCGGTTCCCGGTCGAGTCAAACCAATGACTTATAAAATTGCTACTTGTCGCTTCTCAGCCTGACACTCAACATTAATAGGATAGTGCAAGGACTGGTTGCCTCAATGTCAGGATAATGTGACAGAGTGCGATATCGGGTCATGGTGTTGGCGGCCTCATTTCCCAGGAAGCAGCAATATAAAGTCGCCATGAGTGTGCAATGTCACAAGTCGGTACCCATCCTGATATGACCTTAGATGTTGCCAGGACATAAAACTCCAACAAACAACCAACCCTATTTATATTATAGTTTTCTTAAATATTATTCCTGATTACAAAAGTACGAGGCCGCTGTACAGTAATGAGTAGTGTCGTGAACAGGCCGTGGTAGCGCCACCGGTGAAGGTATAAATTACAGTGGAGGAATCTGATACAATATTTGTATTCGCACTTTCAATTATATGAGGCATATATATGTGATGTATAAGACAGGAATGAAAGATCTCTTCGATTTCGCGAATTTCAGGTTTTTAAAAAATTCACTGATGCCAAGGAATAAGAACAAATATGAGTAAGACTCACGAAAATAGGCCAATTGGGGAGAGTTGTTGGCGTCGAGGCTTGGATGTCGGCGTCGAACGGCATAATTATAGTTTAGTATTGACAGAAGTGTTGGAAAGTATTTAAATTTATCCTGAATGTAAAGGTTGAGAAAATACAACAACCTTATTTGTTTCTAGGATAATTTAATATGAAACAAAGAAATGCACTACACTTTTAAGAATTGCGATGCAGACATCTTAAATTGACCACCAATTGGCCCATTTTCGTGAGGCTGACTCATATATATATGAGAACAATTAGTTATTCCGAACTGCACTGACGTCTAAGGCAAGAAGCCACATAGACAGGTAGGCGTGGATAGCGTGATTGCATCAGAGAGTCTAGATAGTGTATTGGTTAGCACGCTAGCTTCGGAATGGCAACAAATGTGGCTTTGAATCCTGCTCTAGGCACAATATTTCCCATTCTGTCACCCACCATGACTATGAATAAGAAGCATTTACCCCTAAAAAAATAATATTATGAAGATATGAAAAGTAGTCAGAGGAATAAGGATATTCCGAGTTCCGCTGGTTCCTCAGGAAGGACTGAAGCTGTGACCCAGCATGCCGGGTAGTCCAAGTTCCGCTGGTTCCTCAGGAAGGACTGAGGTTGTGACCCAGCATGCCAGGTAGTCCTAGTTCTGCTTGTCCATCAGGAAGGACTGAAGCTGTGACCCAGCATGCCGGGTAGTCCTAGTTCCGCTTGTCCCTCAGGAAGGACTGAAGCTGTGACCCAGCATGCCGGGTAGTCTGAGTTCTGCTGGTCCTTCAGGAAGGACTGAAGCTGTGACCCAGCATGCCGGGTAGTCTGAGTTCTGCTGGTCCTTCAGGAAGGACTGAAGCTGTGACCCAGCATGCCGGGTAGTCTGCTGGTCCTTCAGGAAGGACTGAAGCTGTGACCCAGCATGCCGGGTAGTCTGAGTTCTGCTGGTTCCTCAGGAAGGACTGAAGCTGTGACCCAGCATGCCGGATAGTCTGAATTCTGCTGGTTCCTCAGGAAGGACTGAAGCTGCGACCCATCATGCCGGCTAGCCTGAGTTCTGCTGGTGCCTCAGAAAGGACTGAAGCTGCGACCCAGCATGCTGGGTAGTCTGAGTTCTGCTTGTTCCTCAGAAAGGAGTGAAGCTGCGACCCAGCATGTCAGGTTGCAGCTTCAGCTTACACGGTGGCAAGTAGGGGGAGGCATTGAACACAAAGTGGTATTTTAGCTAATATTTTTAATATATTAAAAATATTAGCTAAAATGTATATATGTATCTATATTAAAAATATTAGCTAAAATACCACTATATATATATATATATATATAAAGGACACTGCGACAGAAAGGTAACAAACATGAGTTGGGCTGAGTACTAGTTTTATTAGTCTCTGGCAGGACTGATAAATATGCCCACCAACAAAAATCGAAATTCAGTGGGAAGTGAATCCAATATGGCGCAATACAGGTGGCGCCCCATAGGCGCGCGGGCCAAGGGAGGTTGGCGCGCGACTCCAATTCAACAAATAGCAAGTCCGGACAATAATAAATACAATACAACCTATATGTGAGCTCCGTTATTTATATAATTATAATGTTATTATAATACACATAAAGGACACTGCGACAGAAAGGTAACAAACATGAGTTGGGCTGAGTACTAGTTTTTTATTAGTCTCTGGCAGGACTGATAAATATGCCAAAAACCTACCAAGGTCCCCAACCCAACTCAAATAACTTCATCCGCTAACCTTGCTGCCACTCTCATGTCATCCATTATCCTTGTAGTCAACGGTGTTTTTAAATACTCAAAAACTGCATTACTACTCCAGTCACCTCTTGTACGTATCTCCTCCAACGAGGCACCACACATCGACAAATATGTGCATCCACCTCTTCTTAAAGAGTGCGATGACAATAATTCAACATCTATTCCAACTCGACTTCCAAATATTTTTAGTGTCGACTGATAAATTTCATAAGATAACGGGAAATTACCTCCCTTACCATCCGGCAACAAAAACGCCCAAGCATCCCTTACGGCTGGCCTATCCTCAAAATGTTTTTCAACCCAATGGACTGCACATAAGTCCAGCTCTACACAACGAGCTATAGGAATGATTAAGGATCTCTCTGAGAACTGAATTGTCTTCGAATTACGAACTTTCAAAATCATCCCCCATGGGTAGATCTTAAAGTCCTTCCTACAAAGCATAGCCCTTGAATAAGTTACATTCGACTTCCTTAGTAATCCCCTAAAGCTACACAGGACAGCAGCCCGCCAAGCAATGTGACCCGAGCTAGTCGACAACTGAGAAAAAATACTTTTCAACATTTTAGGCAACAATGGCATGGCCTGTTTAGGTGCATCCCCAAGCTCCCTCCGAATTCCTCGCAACGTAGAAGAAATTACAAAGTCTGTATAATCAATGGTTACTGCTCCGTTCTTTTTAAGAAAATAATTAAGACCACTTAGATAATTAATAATCGAGGAATACTTCAACGTCCTGGCCAACCAGGTCGCATATAACGCCACCTGTGACGAATCGCATGGAATGGGAGTGTGCGTTCCGGAGAACTCTTCAACAAAAGTCAGATATTTATTCACCTGCACCTCCCTAGCCGTCACAGAGTTAGGAGCGTAGGAATTTAGCTGGTATGCCTTCTGCTCACCTCTAAGTTTATCGATCCCTGTAAAGAGAATGGCCGTTCAAAAACACTACCACAGCACAAACATTTATTACAATCTGCTCTACATATGACATCCTGCATATAATGATCATTCAATCTACTCAATGCATCCGTTATAACATTTGATTCACTTGCAATGTGCACTGCAGTAAATACAAAATTATATTTTATGGACAACCAAAATAGTCTTCTTATATAATGCATTATTAGTTTGCATTTCGACCTCCTTGTAGCTAACGCTGACTCTACTGTGACACTATCTGTCACCATAACTATTGAGTCCCCCTGCCATCCAGGTGCCCATCTCTCCACTGCTGCATATACCGCCCACATTTCTTGTATATTAATATGGGCTTCTAACACTTTGCTCTCAGGCCGGTCATAGTGGTGACCCACCACCTCCTGCAATTGCCTATCCACTCGCCTATCGTAACATCCGACTAACCAGTCGATATCATGCATAGCCCCATATCCCCATTTGCTCGCATCACTATAAACTGACTTCACTGTCGAAAACTTGCCCATCATTAAGGCCTTTCCATTAAACTCCTTGGCAAAGCAGCTCCACCAAAGTATGTCTTCTCTGAAAGCCGAATTCAACCTAACTTTATAATAGGGACGAGCTACCGTATTTATTAAGTCGTATACTCGACGAGAAAAAGTTCGCCCACCACGCACCACTTTGGCGCAGTGGGCTAACAATCCCGCCAGCCTCTCAAGGTTCTTCCTGGTTTCCTTCTTTTTCCCTTTAAAGGCCTCCAAAGTAGCACTTAATTTATCTAGCTTATCTTTAGGAAGCGTCAACTCCAACTTTATCGAATCCACTATTATTCCCAAAAATCTAATCCTAGTATTGGGACTAATTAACTTCTTATAACTTATGTCGAATCCTAACCTACGAAGAAGACTAATCAACTTATTTTGCAAAATTACAGTATCCTTGTAAGTTGAACCGATGACACAAAAATCATCAAGATAATTCACTATACGACTCACTCCCTCTCTAACTGCACATCTCCCTACGAAATCCAAAACTTTCGAAAAAACAAAGGGGCTTGATGATAATCCCATACAAAGCCTGTTGTCCAAAAGGTATACAGGTCCTTTTTTATCTCCAAAATCCCAAATCAGGCCCTGCCTAGGTCTGTCTAACGGGTGGATAGGAATAGCGCGATATGCATCTTTCAAATCTACAATAGCCAAATAGTCTCCCTGCTCCATATTATCTACCACATCATCTACAGTTTTATAACTAAACTTCAACGCTACTTCTTCCGTGTAATTATTAATAGATGTATCTTTTGGCCTACTGCAGTCAACTATTCCTCGCCCCCCACTTTCTTTAGGGATGCAAAAAATATTGTGAACGCATTGAGGTGTTTCCTCTGTTAAACTAATTATCTGTTGGTTTAACTCCAACAACAACTTTTGCGTAATGTCTCTATAAAGCGTGTTACCGATTTTTTTTAAACGCAGGTTCATACTCTACTGTACAATCGATATTGGTAACGTGGAAGCCAAAAACTACCCCCCACAAAATATAAACCCAATCAGGATCGGTATCACCTCTTATAAACATTTCACAAATGAACCGACACGGCCTAAGCTGCGTCTGATTGCCTGCTATATAATGCATACATTTGCATCTACCATTTACACAGTCAATATCAACACGAATTACAACTGGCTTACTATGGGGATATTCCTTAATATAGAAATTCCAACAATTGTATTCTTCCATTATTGTCTCAACATATAACTTGTCATTTCCATTACTACTTTCATGATTAATCCAACATTGCCATATTCTGCCAACTTGACTATTTAATTGTGAAACCTCAGAATTAATAGCAGCATCAATAGCACAATCTCCATTTATTTGCCTACCTATTCTACTTTGACCTACTGCCTGGGTTTCAATAGCACATGCAACTTCATTCACTATGACATTGGGCTTATTATCGTTAACTTGGCTTGCACCGTCTGGCTCTACATGAATACAAATAGCTAATTGCACGCTCAGTGTATTTTGAACCCGGTTAGGTACGCCCACTACTTCATTCGCAGGCACCGCACATGTAACATCCCTAACAATTGGACGAGAGTAATTAACTTCATGCTTAGCATGCAGTTCGCTATCAAGACTATGCTGCTTCAAGTGTATGTTTTTAGGACCCCGCCTTATAGTATTGCCATCCATACAAGACACCGGCACACTATTATTTGCTGCATTTTTCAAGACTAACATGGGGTTAATATTAGAAATAACAATATTATCATTGCATTCCGTCAAGTTGTCATGTATTACAGACCTATTCCCATCTCTATTTGCAGGCTTGATAATTGACCCAACTCGTCAGTCTTTAGTACAGTTAACCTTTTTATGGCTTTTACTGCCGCATTTCATGCACCAATGACCATAATTACAATTGTCATCACTTCTACTGCAGCCACCGTCCCTATTCCACTTGAAACACCCAGTCTTACCCTCTTTTGTATAAGCTGTTGTTCTACGCACATTACTCGACTGCTTTTTCGACCTCATGTTGTGCATGCCATAGTGGTACATGCACAGGCCCGTATTACTACTACCAAATGCTGCAAACCCTTGCAATTCTGCTAGCTTACGAACGTCTTTATCATACTCAACATGTGTCGAGTCCATGAAATCATTTTGTCGAGCTCTTGAAGCCATAAAACATACATGCTCAAGAAAATAACGATAGTCTGCAATAGTCAAATTTTGTATATCTAGGCACCACCTAATTGAAGCCGTGAGCAGTTCATAACAATTTAGCTTCTTTACTTCTTTTCCTAATACAGCAAACCGTCGACTACTACTGCTGCTTCGACTCCTTGAATCAGACGGCGTCCGCCTCCTCCGTCGTGTTCGCGACCTGTGTCGAGGTTTCGACACACCGTAACTTGAATGTTCGTCCTTCCCGCTCACTGTAGCCCCGACACCTGCACCGGCTACCACCGCCGGCGGCCATTCGTCTGTCATGGCCGCTTCCACTCGCTCTGTCGAGGTCACCGCCGCAGTCGTCGTCGTCTTCACCAATTCGTCTCCGCCTGCTTTTTGCCGTTCCAGTCGTCGTCTTCTCATGAGTGTTCGCTTCTCCTGCAACTCTAACACTCGCTCCTCCAACTCAATGTCTTTTATCTCTTCCAAAAGTGAAGTCTCTTGTTCGTCTAATGTTAGTGACGACATTCCCTTCAAAATTTCAGGTGAACTCTCTCTTGAGTCCTTCAAACTATCACCTGTTTGTCGAACTGAAGCACGTGTAACTCTAGTCGATACCAACTTTTTTCCTTTACGCCCTTTCTTCTTGCACTTGTCCGTCTTGTGCGACGCACCACACAAATCGCAATACATTATGAGCTCTCGACACACACGTCTGCTTCAATCGAAATTCAGTGGAAGTGAATCCAATATGGCGCAATACAGGTGGCGCCCCATAGGCGCGCGTGCCAAGGGAGGTTGGCGCGCGACTCCAATTCAACAAATAGCAAGTCCGACAATAAATAAATACAATACAACCTATATGTACTCCGCGTAATATTTATATAATTATAATGTTATTATAATACACATATATATATATATATATATATATATATATATATATATACATATATATATGATAACAATTGGTTAGAATGCCCGCCATTCTTTATTCAAAAGTTAAAAATCTGCAGGCAAACTGACCCGGCTCACGAGGACCTTGACCGGTTGCATGCAGTCCAGGCATACTTGCACTACTTGTCAGCTAGCAACTGGCTCCCCAGGTTGCTCCACCAATCCTTGGGAATCATAGAACACATCAGACTACCAACACAACCAACTACCAGCGACATTCTTAATAATATTTGCATAACTGATATTTATACCACACATAATATATGCGCTAGGACATTTCCACTGCAATCTACACCGGAAACAAATTGCATGGTGAGAACCGTACCAAGGTTGGTCATCAGGGGGCACGTGGTTATCGGTGCAAAGTGAGTTTAAAGTATAGGGTCTGTCGTGAAGGATAGGGGTAGGCGTGGCACCAACCCCAACTTCCGTCCGCCTTGTAACCCAGTGTGCTGGGTTGCGGCTTCAGTTCTTGCTGACCAGCGAACTGCATAGTTTGATGAAGCATCACATTTAAAAAAAAAAAACAATTATCTAGATTTGAGTCTACATATCCAACTCAGACACTGTTGCATTTATTAAGCATTTGTTGCCAAATAGAAGGGAATACTGTCACAATTTAATAGAATCTGGTACTGCTGAAAACTATGCTGTCAGAGTTTTGGCATGCTTGCCAAAATTAATTTTACATGTTCCCACTTCAAATATCGTTTAGCCATTTGAAATAAAAGTTACTTCAAACTAACAGGGATGAAAGATCTCCGCAATTTCGCGGATTTCCGGGATTTTTCCTGCAGCTATAAGTGTATACTAATACGTTGCACCCGTCCTGATATGACCTTAGATGTTGCCAGGATGTAAAACTCCAACAACCAACCAACCAATACGTTATTTCATGCTGCAGCACTATCAGCGTATACTAATATGTGGTGCAAACACTGCAGCACTAGCAGCGCATACTACTAATGGCTTCAAATGCCGCAGCAGGGTCAGCGTATTCCGATATGTGGTGCAAACGCCACAGCACTAGCAGCGTGTACTAGCAATACATGCTTGTAGCGCCGCAGCACTAGCAGCGTATACTACTAATACATGCTTCAAACGGCGCAGCACTATCAGCATATACCAATATGTATGAAATCTGACTTCCGGGAATTGTCAGCGATTCCCTGACAATGCTAAGCCTATGGGAGAATATCAGCATTTCCGCTTTTTTTCCCGGAGACCACTTTCATCCGTGAACTAAAGGAAGATAGATTATAACAACCAATTCAATATACTTATCTCACAAAAATGACAGAAACTCAAAATCATCGATCTGTGCAACTATAAAGCATGGTTGTACATATAATAATCAAGACTTGCGTCTGCATGGCGTCTGTTGTATAATGAATGTGACACTCGGCCTGTGGCTTCATGTTTAGTGTGCAGACACTTGTTTGGATTGATGAAAAGGTGTCAGTTTACTGTGGTCTGCAAAGTTTTAACTAAACACTGCTCTGTTGTCTTTCTAGGGTAAAGGAAAGGGAAAGAAAGGTAAGCCTAAATGCTACTCCACGTCAAAGACCTTAAACCTTAAAACTTTGAAAAACTTCTGTAAAAAACTAAGGATAAGCTATCTCAATGCATACTAAATCGATTACCAGTAAAGAATATATATAATAGGATATAGTTGTTATTAACTAGTTGAGTGGCTATGGCAAAGAACATAAGATTTGCCCATATTAACATACATTCAAAATAACTACTGATACTGCATGTAAGTACATGAATCCATGACACAATATCCATATAATATTCCTATCATTACTTTTTTTTACTAACTGTGAAGAGACGCATCAGTATCTCATCATAATCATTAGTTAAAAATGTAGCTTAAGTTTAATCATCTGTTATTGTCATCGCATTACGACCCATTCACATCATGGAGACCAGCTAGATAAGCATCGCTTTTCTGGGATCCTTTCTGTCTGTAAGGAATTTGTATGCATTTATTGTATCACCTCAGTTTATTGTAAACATACCTTGCAGAGAGTTAAAATAAAAGAATTGAATTGAATTGAATTTAATTTAATTGAAAGAAGCAACACTTGGCTATGTAAGAAGTGACAAGCCTTTATTAAAGTTGCAGACAACAATCCGGTCAAAGAAAGACATTTTTGAAACCAAACTACTTAGCTAGATTTTTATCAAACTTTGATGCTGACTTAATTATTTAACATTTATTACTGATTAGAAGGAATATTAAGTTAATTTAATCAAACCCATCGGTTCTGCAAGGCTATGGCTATGATGTACAGAATTTCAATGCACACGCCAAATTTATTGAGCATATTTACAATTCAAATATCTCCCGAATCGGCCATATATAGGAAAAATTGCTCCAAACTGAAGTAAAGTAGAATATAACGATTCATTTAATGTAGTTATTTTTCAATTATGCCAGGAAACTGGAAAACATCGATTATGCAAATTTAGTTAAGACACAAATATATACCTTGACTGTCGGGGAGGTGTGCACTTTCGGGTCATGCAGACTGGCTGTTGATTGGCTGAGAGTACTTGCATAGATAAACCCTGGTGACCTATATACATGGTGGGCTGGCTGTTGATTGGCTGAGAGTACCTGTGTAGAGAAACCCTGGTGACCTATGTACACGGTGGGCTGGCTGTTGATTGGCTGAGAGTACCTGCAGAGATAAACCTTGGTGACCTATATATACAGTGGGCTGGCTGTTGATTGGCTGAGAGTACCTGTGTAGAAACACCCCTGTGACCTACATACATGATGGGCTGGCTGTTGAGTGGCTGAGAGTACCTGTGTAGATAAACGTTGGTGACCTATATACACTGGGCTGGCTGTTGATTGGCAGAGACTACCTACATAGATAACCCCCTGTGACCTATTTTCATGGTGAGCTGGCTCTTGATTGGCTGAGAGTACCTGTGTAGATAAACCCGGGTGACCTATATACATGCGTCTGACTCTGCATTTTTGGTAAATTACATCTCTATTATACTTCTGTAAAAATGTTGTTCTTCCAGGTTCCAAGAAGCGGCATAAGATCAGACAATAAGACAAGCGTTCTAGTGTGGAGTACATATACTTTTTTGTTGAAAAGCTGGAATCTTGTGTTAAATAAATAAGTTATCAATAAATTTTTAATTTGTCGTTAAATTTGTTGAACTTGTCAATTTGCTATGCATTGGGTGGTGAAGATGGATTTTTAAAAAAAGAAGAAAAAAAGAAAGAAATACTGACGATGTTTACATTCGATTCGACAATATGAATATCGCCGCCGATGTAGCGGCGTTAATATCGCTTCGATTTTGGGGTTAATTTGACCAAATTTCACCTTTGGAGCATGTTATTGTGTTAAATATGATATCATTGAATAGATTTGGGCCTACTTGATACCTAACACTGCCCGTAAACTTCCTATGGAGTGGTGTTCGTGTACCCGACCTTAAACCTGTTTCGGTAACACCGCTCCATACATACTGACTTTTCCCCGCTAAACTAGAAATCCCGTCCAAAACCAGTTTTGGCTCGCTAACACCGCCCCATGCATATGGCCCCTGGTTAGCTCAGTATCAGGATAATGCAACTGATTGGGATATCGGGTCATGGTGCCAGTGGCCTGGTCTCCCAGTGGGACAGCACTATGAAGTCATGAGTGCACCGTCACAAGTCGGCAGCCATCCTGATATGACCTCAGATGTTGCTAGGATGTAAGTCCCACCCACTTGGCAATAAAAACCAACATCCGGGGCAACAACTCCCGACCTTCCGCACGGGAAGCCTACGTTCTACCGATTCGGCCACCGCGTCCGGTTCAATACTTTGTGAACTGAGCATTTGTTGATCAATATTTAACTAACCTGATGTTGAAAGCTTTTGGTTATCCTTAGGAATCTGGAATGAGGTCCATCCACACAGGGGCAAATAGACATCACGCTCAGGGCCTGACTGTTTTCAGCCAGTGCAGGCCGACCGTGTTACCATGGTTACACCGCGCAGTGCTGCCTTGTGTATTGGTGTTGCACACAAACAGTGGACACAAACACACACAGGAAATAGAGTTGATTGTGCAAACTTGCAGGTTGTGGCTCGTCAGAGGGAAGTCACGCATTCATCATTTTCACTCACCGCAATACCTCCTCCGCAACCCACGGATTTCTTGTTTTTTTTGTTTGTGGTAATATAGTTTCATTTGTTGGAGTCTTTCCTCAATACTGAAACATTGGTTGGTTGGTTGGTTGTTGGAGTTTTGGGTCCTTGCAACATCTAAGGTCATATCAGGATGGGTACCGACTTGTGATTGCGCACTCATGGCGACTTTATAGTGCTGCCTCACTGGGAAATCAGGCCACTGGCACCATGACCCGAAATCCTACTCAGTCACATTATCCTGATACTGAGCTAACCAGACCTTGCCATATCTTATTAAGCACCCGGCTAGGAAATGACAAGTATCAATTTGATAAGTCATTGGTTTGACTCGACCGGGAACTAAACTCCCAATCTCCCGCACGCGAGGCCCATGTTCTACCAATCCAGCCACTGCGCCCGGTCCGAAACATCGGTCTTCCAACCATTTAAGATTTATACAAGTGTAATGTTTCACATGCATAAACAACAGAGATATACTTTGGTTTGCTAAATATTTTATTCATAGCCTGGATGGGCAGAATGCCCTGCCCACTAAACAATTCTTTTTCTTCAATCGACATGCTTCACGGCTGTGGTTGTCTGATGCCACCAACCTGTTCCACATGGTGTCGCCACCAGTTGGCCTGCCACCTGGTGTTTCAGTCTGACATTAACCAGTACCGCCACCTGGTGCCTTGATGCGCGAAAAGGAAGAAAGCAAGGCGGGGGTGGAAGAAAGAGGCGCTTTATTGAAACACCTCAGACATGGAAAACAACAGGCTATATACAAGGAACAATGCGGTGAGAGCAAGAAGAGGACAAGCTCATAGGGAGCGATCATACATGGAAAACAACACAGGCTATATACACGGAACAATGTGGTGAGAGCAAGAAGAGGACAAGCTCAGAGGGAGCGAGAAGTTATGGCTTATGACTAATGAGCTCCGGGGAGCTTTAAGTGTTTGTGGCGAGGGGCGCCGAAGAGCCCTCCACTGGCATGTAAGGAGAGTTGGGTGGATGGGTGGAGAAAAAGAAGCTTGAGCAGGGAGGATGGCTGGAAGGCGAGTGGCTGAGGGAGGCCGGCGGGCTGCCTTATAAGGGAAGGAGCGGGGAGGCAGAATGCGGGGAAGGTGAGAAAGCCAGCGGGGCAGGGAGAGAGGGCGAGGTGGGAGAAAGCTGAGGGAGGGATGACAGGGAAGGTGAGAAAGCCGGGCGGCAGCAGGAGAGGCGGGGGGAGGGTCTCTTCCTTCCCTCGCATCAAACGCAATGCGAGCATTACGACCGATGGGCGAAAAGGAAGAAAGCAAGGCGGAGGTGGAAGAAAGAGGCGCTTTATTGAAACACCTCAGACATGGAAAACAACAGGCTATATACAAGGAACAATGCAGTGAGAGCAAGAAGAGGACAAGCTCATAGGGAGCGATCATACATGGAAAACAACACAGGCTATATACACGGAACAATGCGGTGAGAGCAAGAAGAGGACAAGCTCATAGGGAGCGAGAAGTTATGGCTTACGACTAATGAGCTCCGGGGGAAATTTAAGTGTTCGTCGCGAGGGGCGCCGAAGAGCCCTCCACCAAGATGGAGGAGAGGGCTCGAGGCATGCCCGAGGGGGCGAGGCGACGCACGAGGCGTGGACCGCCTCTGAGGTCCAGGGGCCCGGGCCAAGATATGGGCGAGGGGCACCCCGGCGCGGAGGCAGGCTTGGGCGGCGCCTGGGCGGAGGCTGTGGAGGGTGAAGGTCTGGGTGTGATGAGTCCGGGACCTACGTCGGTGGCACCGGGATGTGGGCGGCCAAAAGTTGGAGAGGCCCGCTTCCCGGGGGGCTGTGCAGGTGGTGGTTGGCGGGGGTGGGGGAGGAGGTGCGGCGAGGGTCGGAGAGGGGGTCGGCGAAGTCATCAGGGCTGGGGGGGGGGTGGGGGTCGGGGGAGGGTCGGGGGGGTTGAGGAAGGCGGTGTCGCCGGGGGAGATGTGGAGGTCGGTGGTGGTGGTGTCTGCAGGCGCGCGGCTGGGCGCCTGGTAGCCGGCGTGATGGTCGGCGGCTGTGATGTCTAGGGAGGGTTTGTGGTCAGTGTGGGTGGCGTCTGGGGCCTGCGGCGCGGGGTGATGGTCCCCGGCTGTATCCTGGGTGCTGTGGGTGGCGTGGCTAGGGCTGTGGTGGTCAGCGCCTAGGGCCCCGTGCTCGGGCCGCGTGTGTGGGGAGCCGTTGGTGCTCCTTGCGGTCCGGGTCCGGTAGCTTTCCGGCTGCGGGCCGGTGGCTTTTGCTGGGCGTGTGGCGTTGCGGTCGGTGGTCGTTATGGGGTTGTCGGTGGTGGTCAAGGGGTTGTCGGCCGGGGTGTAGGTGATGCGCCGGTTATGGCCCCCCGGACCGGCCGGGGGGGGGCCGGCGGATCAAAAATACGCCGAGGCGGCCGGGGTCTCGCGCTCACGGGCTTGTTTTGAGAGGCAAAGGGCCTCGCTGTGCATGGTGAGTATCCTCCTCACGTTAGCACAGTAGGTGCATATGTGCCGGTGTCTGGCCCCCGCCTCGCCGTGGGCCTCCCCGACGGCGGCCCGGTCGCATGAGGTGGGCTCGCGGTTCGAGGCGGCGCAGGGGGCCCCGTGAGCCTCCCGGTTGTAGGTGAGGCGGCTGTCGGCTTGGGTCCGAGGCTGCTGTGCGCCTTGGGAAAGGTCTGTGGCTCGGAAGGGTGCTGTCGGGGCGGCTTGGGGGGCGGGCATGGTTTAGAATCTCCATTCTCACCATGTTCAGGGCGACTGGGTCATGCCACCCGTGGGGGAGCCTACCGTCCGCTATCCAGGTGAAGACGGTCTCCGAGTAGCGGCGGACGGTAGGCCAGGGGTAGAGGAGGTTGTCGTGCAGAACTGTGAGGGCGTGGTGGTTCAGGCCTGGGAGGGAGTGGGCGGGGAAGGCAGGGTGGCTAAGGAGGGTGAGGAGGGCGAGGCTATACTCGTCCTTGGTTGCCTCCCCCCGCTTGACCGGTTTCCGCTCGGGGCCTCTCTCAACGAGGTCGGAGGGAAAGAGGTAGTCAGGGGAGATCCCTTTCCTCCTCCCGGCGTGTTGCGCCTCGGCCGACGTGAGGATCTTCCTCACGGCATCGGCCGCGGATGCCGGGGTGTGGTCGACTGCGTCCTGGCCGTAGATCGGAGGCGCGGGAGCCGGCGGCTGGACGGTGCGGCGTGTGTACCGCTCGTACTGCGGATGCACCGGCCCCGGGAGCGGTGCCTGAGGCGGGGGCGGTGGGAGTGCTCCCCCGACTACGTGCTCCCGAGGCGCCGGGGTGGGCGGTGAGGAGTAGGCCGTACGCCGGGGCGTGGCGGCCGGGGTCGTCTCCTTGGCGCGATGGGAGCTGCCGCAGTCGAGGGTGTCGAGGCGGGTAGTAATGCGCTCCAGCGCCTGGAGGATGGCGGCCGTGTCGCCGTCGACGCCCGCCATCCAGCGGGCTCCCCCTCCTGGAACTCTTTTCAGACATATCGAGGAGGAGTATAGCCAGCGGAGAAGTGATCGAGAGAAGTGTGGACAGAGTGCGGTCCGGTTAGCAAGTGGTGAACGCGTTTGCCATTACTAGGATAGGGCAAACACTGATTATCTCAATAGTATCACTGGTGTCCCAGTGGGGTAGCACTATAAAGTCACCATGAATGCGCACTGTCATATGTCAGTACCCGTCCTGATATTACTGTAGATGTTGCTAGGATGTAAAACTAAAAAAACAAACCCTTAAAATGTGAAGCCGGCTGACAGCGAGCTAGTTGGGTTCCAGAACTCTCCACTGAGTAACAGCTTGTGTCAGTAACGCCGTTTACTTTTAAGCCCACTGTTTCAGTAGCGACGCCAACGGCAATTGTTTGAACCACAAAATTGTATGTCCCCCATTTGAGAGCAGTGTACCATGATATCAGGGTATATATAATAAGCATGTGTGAAGTCAATGATTTACAAGGTTAGGCCTATAATATATCGAGAATATATGGGAGAAATGTGAAAGTAATGAAAACGTGGCACGACCCCATTAACTACGGTGGAACATTTGTACTGTATACTATCATCTCCTGCTGAATCATTGAAATTTTTATTTGAACCGCGTGATAATATTGATACATGACTAAAGTCTGTTGAAGTTTACACTCCGCTACAATGACTACCATGCAGTTTGTCGACTTCTCTGTCGATAAACGACTGAAATCTGTTGAGGTGTGTGTAGCGTTAAAATGTCCATCATACAGTTTGTCGACTTCTCATTTGATAGACGACTGAAATCTGTTGAGGCGTGTGTAGCGTTAAAATGTCCATCATACAGTTTGTCGACTTCTCCGTTGATACATACGGATTGAAATCTGTTGAGGTGTACACGCCACTGGGGATAAAGACCTGTGTTCTTTATCTACGACATGTGTATAGCAGTCTCCAGCGGAATGCAGTATCCACCATATCCTGGACGCCCCTACATTCCGCCATTGTCACTGGCAATGTGCGAGCGCTCAATGACATTTTGTCTTGTCTGAATGACAGTGATATTGCAAAGTTTGTGCTAAACTGTTCTTTACAAACATCAGCTGACACTGACAGTGACCGAGTAAACTTCCCAGCACCTTACAGCTATGTTGAGCCGATCTGGCACCTTTTGAGCCAGGCTGACTTAGATGAACTTGATGAGCTCATCACCCACTCATCTTCAGTTGATGTTCTAAGGATGTCGTCTACGCAGTACTTGCTTACCTTCGAGCTGCCAGGGGTGCTCGCCTGCTATGGCGGTGTGAAGGAGATGTTGCGAAGTCTCACACAGTTTGGCATGTCTCTGACGACTGCAGACTCGAAGGGTGAGAACATCATTCACAACCTGGTCAGGTTGTCGGAGAAGTGGCCTGATATGGCAACTGCAATGTACTCGTTCATCATCAACACACTTTGCGACACTGTGAAAGAGAAGCGAGAATTGCTTGAAGCTCGAAACAAGTTGAATTTACGCCCTGTGGATTTGGCATTGGCTACTGCTGTACCGGAAATCTACAAAGCCTTGCTGAATACGGAGGGAGTTTACAAATGCTTGGTGTCCAGATTTGGTATGTTTGAAGTGTTCAAATACGACATCTCCTATCAGCCCGCAGTGACTGTGACAGGGGAGTCTAGTGCTGATGCGCTTGTCACCTCTCTGCTGGCCATGAGCAGCTCTCGGATCGCACGCGCGCAGAAGTGTCAACTGCTTTCCAGTGAGCCGATGAACTGTTTCCTGGACTCGCTGATGAAGGCGCAGAAGCCCGCTGTGCTGCTCAGCTTGGCCCACTGGCTCATCACGATGAGTCTCTACATAGCCGTGCTAACGGTTTACAGCACCGAGTGGATAATAAGCCCCATTCCGCTCTTCCTACTACTCGTTAACCAAACAGCTTTCATTTGCCTTGAGGTCTATGGCTTCGCATCCACCTGCACACTATCCTGCATTAATCGGCAGAGCGTCAAAAAGCGCCTGAGCTTCACCTGTCTCTCTGGCATCACTTCGGCTCCCATCTACCGCGCCCTTCAGCTGGTCTTCTGTCTCACCTGCACCACGTACCCTTTCCTCTACATCAGGTCTGCACAGTGCGGGGTTGTGGACCTGACCAGCCTCGTTGTGGTGCTTTGTGCCACCTTCACCGGCTTCATGTCCTGCCTCTTCTACCTGCACCTCTGGCCGGGCACGGCACGCATGCTCGTGCTGTTGCAGCGCCTCCTGGCAGGCAACTCCAGCCTCTTCCTGCTTGCCTTCTTCTTCTGTCTATCCGTGTCGTTGGCCATCGGCATGTTCAATGACCCGCAGACACATGCGCGCCACACCGCATCCTTCGAGTTCTACTTCTGGTGGCTGCTGCTGTGGTTCGGGGTGGTATCTCCGAACATCGACAAGCGACAAGCGGGTGACCTGGACGATGACGGGAGTCGCTGGGGTGATGGGCTTTATGCACTGCTACTGCTGGTCTTCGTGTTTGTCATGTGCATCGTCGTCAACAACTTCATCGTCGCCTCGCTCGGCATGATGGAGGAGAAGGTGCGTCTGCTGGAGCCCGCACTGCTGCGCCTCGAGCGGCTGTACATGGTGCGCACGGCGGCGCTGCACATGCGCCCTCTGCTGGTGCTGTGGGACACTCTGAGGGCGCGCATCTGCAAGGACGAGGCGCGCCAGCACACGGAGCGGGCCATAGTACACAACGCCGAAGGGCGAGTCCACGTTTACGTCACCAGGTGCATCTTACAGGGCGCTCCAGACATGGATGGCCAGGCGGCATCAGTGGCCATATAAGACTTTAAGAGTCGTGCACATTGTGTGTGCCACTGCCGAAGAGCACCACACTAGTCCTGACCAGGCAGGATGGCCGAATGAGCTGAGCATCCGTCTCCCATTTTAGGAGATCAACAGGTTTCAAAACCGGGTCGAGTCAAAAACAATGACTTAAAAATTGATACTTATCACTTCCTAGCCAGGCGCTTGGCATTATTAGGATAGGGCAAGGACTGGTTGCATCAGTGTCAGGATAATGTGACTGAGTCAGATATCAGGTCATGGTGCTGGTGGCCTGGTCTTCCAGTGGGGCAGCTCTATAAAGTTGCCATGAGTGCACTGTCACAAGTCGGTACTGGTCCTGATATGACCTCAGATGTTGCCAGGATGTAAAACTCCAACAACCAACTAAACTAGTCCTGTCCGATCTCTGCTGGGGGGGGGGGGGGGAGGGATTTATCCAGTCCCACACCAGACTCCCTTATACAGGGATGAAAGTGGTATCTGGCGGGGGAGCGCAAATCTGTGGCGAAGAATCTGTAAACACTTGCTGTCCGGACTCCACCTCATCCACACCTCTTCTATTACCTCTCCACTGCCGGTCTCCTCCTTGATTAATGTCTGAAAAGAGTTCCTGCAGGTGGAGCTGGCCAGCTTTTCACCTACCTCTTACTCTATCCATGTCTCTGGCTCGCCGACTGGTCACCACAGGACAAGGAGGCACAGCCCTTTGACTCAACTCTCCTCACTTCTCTTTCCTCTATACTCCTCCCCCTGATCAAAGGAGTTGTTTGTTTGGGTGGGGCCCTTTTTCTTTTTCACTGTTTCGCTTTCCACCTTCTTCTCACCTCCCCGCCCCCCCCCCACCCCCTTCCTCCCAACCCATTGTCAACTGGACAAGAGTGCTCTGCTAAAATTGGACCAGCTGAGACCCGGTGCCATTTCAACGATTCATTGTTATCGTAGTCAAGTACACCCTACTTCTCCAAACTCGCCCCCACCCCCCCAGAATTTTACACTTCAGCCGAAACGGACCGATTAGTAGGTGCCGTTATATTGCTGCAGTTCTGCAGCCTGTAACCGTCAAGGTTACAAATCCCCACAAAGAAGAAAGAAGAATCTGTAAATAATTGAGAACATTGAAAACAAATTGTTACTTCAATAATGGTATTCTCTTAGTAATTATTGTCTTACATTGTCCAAGATCATGAAATTTCAGCGAAACTTAAAATATTCTTCTATAGGCTTAACACTGTCAGGAAGGTGGTGAAAAATCCTGGAAGTCAGGTTTCATCCACTACTCTCCTGGCCCTATCCTAGCTTTATTTCACTGATCAGTCAGTACAGACTATCCTTGGAGAGCATTCCACTGTCCTTGTTGTGACCTTGTTATCGCCCATGCCACCAAATCCCCTTTTCTATCTCCATTATCACTTCTTGCTTTTCTGTTTGTTTTGGGTTTTATGTTCTAACAACATGCAAAGTCATATCAGAATGGGATTCAGACTGATAAATTGCTGTCCTCTACTGGAATTTTGTGATCATCAATCGGTGATTATAAAAAATAACGTAAATAGCGAAATCTTAAAATAAAACAAAAAAACTAATGACCACTAACACAACAAGGTGAAGACAGTCAACGAAAGTAACTATTGGTAACCAAACAACTATTCGATTGTAGAACAAACAAACTCACAGAGGTTTGGGGGATGTGGGAGAATGCTTACAAACAGAGAAAGAAGACATGCAGGAGATAGTTACACAAATGAAAGCAATAAAAACAAGGGGAGTCACAAGACTATTACTGTCTAGCGGCGAAAACAAGTCATTAGACTTAACCGTTATGGGCAGCATAAATACACCCATCACAACAACAATAACAAAAAATCCTGGAGATCTGATGGGTGTTCTATTAAGGGTTGGCTTCGACCAATGTCCTTCTGTGACCTATCTGTGACCTATTTATGACCTGGAGTACTCACCCCAAACACTAGGCTTTCAAACCCGGGATGGCCTGTCTCATCTCCCAGTATGTAGGCCTACTGGAAATTACTTTACAATGTTATGTCCATTCATTTTAAATGTTAGTCCGATCGGATGGATTGCTGAATTGGCCCACCATTCCGAATTGTGGTTGATCCGGCGGGGGAAGCCCGAGACCCCCCCCTCCTCCTTACACCCCCCCCTCCTCCCTTGACCTGCATTCGGGTTCCAGTGAGGATACAAGCTGGTTCTTTTAGTAGGCACACCCGTCTCCACCCACGTACTTCTGGATCTATCTATAGAATCGCAGGAGAGTAAAAGTTAAAAGGCACCCACGTAAAAAAGTAACATGCAGCGATCACGACGAGCCACGACCCAGAGAGGTAGGCCCGCGAAGCGATCGACGCGGAAACCGCCAACTTCACCACGAGCTGAACGGAGCATCTCGGACGGCTCCCAAGATGGCGGCGCCTCAAGGCGGCCCCCCACGCCGCCGACCCCGCCGGCGAGACAGTCCACCCGCCCCAAAAGGCCCTCAGCGAAGGCTAAGCAGGCGGACGGCCTCGTTCGGATGCAAGCGTCGATCGACGCAATCGAAAAGAAGTGGACCGAGCTACAGCGACACGCTTCGACTCAGAGACAGGAACTGGCGGCTCAAAGGCAGGAAATGGCGGCACAGTCTCGGGTGCTCGCGGAAGCCACAGCCGCCCTCACCGCGGCCACCGCGAAGGCGAGCCGGGAGGCAGATGCCCCGTCACCTGCTTGTGACCGCCCCTCCCCACGCCGCCCCAGGACCGAGTCGACCCCAAGCATCCGCCATAGCAGGCCCCGGACCCTCTCCCCGGCTTCTCCGAGCCCCGCCCCAGCGACTAGACGAGAGCGAGCCCTCGCCCCGGGACGTGACGGCCGGTACAGGAGCCCGGCGAGCGACTGGTCCTCGCCTTTTCCGCCCCGGCGCCCCCGCAGCCGGCAGCACCGCGACGGCGTGCCAGCCCGCCGCCCCCGCCTCCCCGACTACCGACAACACGACCAGGACGCGTACGGAAGGGGCGCCCGGTCATCGGCCGAGGAGACGGTGCGCCTCATAGTCGCGGCGGCGGACGGAAAGGCTACCAGCAGGAAGAAAGGTATTTCCTCAAAGTATATCTTTCCTTACGATCTCGTAGAGAGGGGGGATGAGGGAAAAACAATTAAAAGGGGGAGGCGACCCGGGAGGAGTATACCCTGGGCCTGAAGCGCCTCCAATATCAACGCGCCTTCCCGGCGTCGGCCCTGGAAGCCCTGTCACGCCACCAGGAGATGGTGGCGCAAGACAACTGCTCATTGCCGTGGGCAGTAGTACGCCGATACTCCGAGGAGATCTTTACCAGAATCGCCGACGGCCGCCTCCTGGACGGCTGGCGGGACTCGGTGGCGATCAACGCCGCGAGAGTGGAGATAATAGCCATGGCGAGCCACCTCACCTCCGCCCCGGCTGCCTCGGGCGATCCCCAGCCAGGAAAAACCCACCAACAAAAGCCCGGACAAGACGCCCGTACCCAATACGATCGCGCCAGTGTGGGTACCCCTTGCCAGGCCTGGAACAAGGATCCCCAGACCTGTGACAAGGCGGCAAAGGGCGAATCTCACGGAGCAGGCTCACAAAAACTCGCGCACATCTGCGGATACTGTGCTAACGTACGGAAAATTGTGACGAACCATTCCGAGGCGTCATGCTACTCAAAAAAGGCAAGGGACAAAACCGGTAGGCGTCCCCACTCGGATTTTTAGACCCCCGGCGGGCCCCCACGCCTCCGCGAACCCGCCGCAGCACTGTACACGACCCTCCCGCCTGTCCCCGGACTAACCCCTTTGTTGATATTCTACTGAAGCCACTCGGCTTCCCTCCCGGGCTCCCCCGCGCCGCCCGGCCCCCGGGGCGCCCTCGGAATGACGTCACGGACCGCGGCGGCTGCCCCGGCTTCCCCGGCCCCGGGGCTCCCCCGGGGACTCCCTCTGACGTCACCGCTGCCGCTGGTGGCCGGCCCGGCCGCCCACCCGGCCAGCCCGTGGGCCCGCCCCCGCCCGGGGGGTTCCCCCACGGCAACCCCGTATGACGTCACGGGCCGCGCTGGTGCTGGTCGGCTCGGCGGCGGGGGGGATGCCCGTCGGGACACCCCGGCGCAGACACGCCCCCACGGGCCGGGAGCCTACGCTGCTCCCGCCCCACACACCCCCGGCTACCGCTCCTTTACGGTATACGCCCACGCCGCCCAGATCACCTCGACACCGACCACTACAAACCCGCCCGCTTGCGGCATCTGTGACGTGACCGAGGCGGGCCACCACGCCTTCCCCGGGACGGCGGATCGGGGCGAGCCGGTGGGACAGGTGCTCGACCACACCCTTCAGCACTCATGTGCGCACGCGGCCGCCTGCGGCCCCACCCCAGCCGAATACAAACAGACTCTCGACGGCTTCTGGCCCGTCCTCTCGGGGGAGGGTTGGGCCAGGTACCCGGGCTACGCGGCAGCTTACGCCGCCGCCCGGGCCTCGGGCCTCCTCAATTTTTTGGCCGCCCGAGTCCCGGTCGAATCCGACTTGAACATTGAAGCATGGCGCGAGATGCTCACCCGGCACCCGGACACCACCCTGGCGGATCACCTGGAATTCGGCTTCCCGGCCAACTACACTGTGCCGGGGCCGCCTACGCCCACATTCCATAACCATCGCGAGGATCCGGCCTACGCCCACCATGTCACGGCCTATGCTGAGGAGGAGCTCCGGCTAGGAGCCCTCCTGGGACCCTTCGAGGTGCCCCCGTTCTCCCCATGGACTCAGTGCAGCCTGATCATGACACGTCCCAAGTCGACCCCCGGTAAACGCCGGATAATAGTCGACCTCTCCTTCCCTCCGGGTCGGAGTGTGAACTCGGGCATACGCCGGAAGGAGTACCTAGGCCGCCCCCATCACTACTCCCTCCCATCCGTCTCAGACATCGGCAGGCAGATGACGCTCCGGGGCCGGGGGGGCGTTCTGCTGGTCAGCGGACGTCTCCCGGGCCTACAGGCAGCTGAGGGCCGACCCTCTCTCCGCCCCCTTATTCGGCATCACGGTCGACGACAACCTATACCTCGACATAGCCCTCCCCTTCGGCTGCCGGACCTCGGGGGCGGCATGCGTCCGCGTCACCGGGGCCGTCTCCTGGATGCTCCAGGAGCGGGGGTTCTTCAGCCTCGTCTATGTCGACGATTTCGTGGGCTGCGAGACCTCCTACCTCGACGACATGCGCACCTTCGACGCGCTGCGAGACATCTGTGCCGATCTCGGTCTGGCCCTCGCCCCCGAGAAGTGCTGCCCACCCTCCGTGCGACTGGTCTGGCTCAGGATCCACCTCGACACGGAGGCCATGGTGCTACGCATCCCGGACGGCAAGCTCGACGAGGTCCTCAGTGATTGCGAGCGCTGGATGGCCCGCCCCACCCTGACGCGGAAGGCCCTCCAGCAGCTCGTGGGACGTCTGGCCCACGTCAGCACATGCATTCCCTCGGCGCGGAAGTTCATGGGCAGGATTCTCGCAAGCCTACGCGCATCCCCCATCGCTGGACAGGCGGACGTCGACCCCGACCACCGGCTCGACGTGCAGTGGTTTCGCGACTACGCGAGAAGGGGGAACGGCGTCTGGCTCCTGCCGCCTCCCTCCGCCCCCCGGTGGGTCATCGAATGTGACTCCTGCCTCACCGGGGGCGGCGCTTTCTCCCGCGACTTCTGCTATTCCGAGGTCTACACCGACGATATGATGGCCGCCTTCCCCACGATCCATGAGCTGGAGGCGGTCAACCTCGTCATGGCCGTCAAGACCCTTGGCCCCCCCGCCCCCGGCGGTTATGAGGTCCTCATCAACACGGACAATGCCGCCTCGGCCCTCGCCCTCGAGTCGGGCCGCGCCTCGGACCCGACCCTCGGCGCGTGCGCCCGAGAGCTCTGGCTGGTCGCGGCCTGGGCTCTTACACGATAGTCGTCCGCCACAAGCCGGGCGTCGAGTTGGTCCTGGCGGATGCACTCAGCCGGGCCCACTCCTCCCGGGCCGCCTTACAAATTGTGCGAGATTACTGTCGAGATCTGGGTCTGGGTCGAATAAGGGTAGCGCACCCCGCGGAGTTGCTTTCTAACCACTTGTAACTCTCTCCTCCAGACTACGACCCGCGGGACCATGAACACCTGATGACCCTGCACACGGCGGCCCTCGCCCCCGGGACCTGGAAGAATCGAACCTGGCACGCGAGGCGCTACCTCGAATTCATGCTGGAGCGGGGCGTCGATCACCTCCGCCCCCTCCCGTACGACGTGGGGCAGTTCATCGCCCACCTCCACCGCGAGCTGCCCTCCCCCGCCTCGGTGTCCAATGTGATCTCGGGTGCACGCGCCTGGCTCCGGGAGGCGGGGGGCGACCCCGCCCCCTTTGACGCCCCCTTTGTGGCCCGCGTCCGCCGGGGCGGAGAGAAGCTCTTCGCCGTCCCAGTCAGGAGGGCCCTCGCCATCACTCCCGCCATGTTACCCATCATACACACCCACATGAGGTCCCTCGGCCACCTTGGGGTCGCCCCCTGGGCCGCAGTCGTCCTCGCCTACTTCACATTTCTGAGGCAATCTAACCTCCTATTGCCCTCCCACGCCCCCTGGGGCGGTCGTCACACCCTCCGCCGCGTCGATGTCCGGCTCGCCCCCGGGGGCCTCAGGGTCCTGGTGGCTTCCTCGAAGACCATACGCTCCGCCGCCCAGGCGGTCTCCCTGTTCGTGCCCGCCCTCCCCGGATCACCCCTGTGTCCGGTCCGGGCCTGGGACCGGGCGGTCACCCTCGTCCCGGCTGCCGGAGATGCACCGGCCTTCATGGCCCGCCACAACACTCCTCCCACACCCAATGACATCACGCCCCTGCTCCGGGCCGCCCTCGAGGCGGCTGGGGTCCCGGACGCCTCAAGATACACTCTCCACGGCCTGCGCCGAGGCGCGGCCCAGGCCTGCGCTTCCAGGGGCGTGGACCTTTCGGCCATAATGGCCCAGGGGACCTGGGAGTCTGACGCCGTCCACGCCTACGTGCCCAAGCAGGTGACGGCGGTCGCCCCGAGAGCCTTAGCCTTGTGTTTTGGGTCGGCTCCCGGGCCTACCCCCTCAGGCTCCCAGGCCCCCTTTACACCGTCCTCAGACATTGACCAGGTTGACTAACCATTGCTCGACTCAGATGCTTGAACATTCTTGTAACACCTTCCCTCAAAAATAAAACCTTTCCTTCCTCCCACGCATGTCTCGGTCGTCCTCTGTCCGAATCGGCCCACCATTCCGAATTGTGGTTGATCCGGCGGGGGAAGCCCGAGACGCCCCCCCTCCTCCCTGCACCCCCCCCTCCTCCCTTGACCTGCATTCGGGTTCCAGTGAGGATACAAGCTGGTTCTTCTACGCCCGCCCACCCTCTTTTTTATGATTCCACTGCGTGGGGGTCGGCTCCCGGGCCTACCCCCTCAGGCTCCCAGGCCCCCTTTACACCGTCCTCAGACATTGACGAGGTTGACTAACCATTGCTCGACTCAGATGCTTGAACATTCTTGTAACACCTTCCCTCAAAAATAAAACCTTTCCTTTCCTCCCACGCACGTCTCGGTCTTCCTCTGTCCGAATTGGTGTATAATTTCGAATTGTGGTTGATTCGAACAGGGAAGCCGGTGTCCTCGTCATGCCACCAAGCGGGCCAGACGAACACTAGGCCCCTCCCTCCCACCCCTCGCTGACCTGCATTCGGTGTACACACTCTAAATAGGAACATCAATTTACCACGCCCGCCCACCCTCTATATTAGCAGCCTCTACGTGGGGGTCGCTCGCGGGCCTACCTCATCAGGCTCCCGGCTCCTCTCCCTCCCGGCTCCCCTCGACATAGATGATATTGATGATTGATCAAAAAAACTTTAAATTGTGCTCCTTTAATTAAATAAATATTACTTTTATTCCCAACCTTGTCTCTGGCTTCCCTCTTTCCGAATCGGTAAGAGCGAAGGCTGGCTTCACGTGTAAGAGGGGCTGGGTGAGGCTAAGTTAACCCGATGACTTACAAAATTGATACTTGTCGCTGCCTAGTCTGGCGCTCGGCACCACTAGGATAGTGCAAGGCCTGGTTTACCCTGGGTGGTAGGATAATGTGACTGAGTCGGGTCATGCTGGTGGTGGGGTGGTCTCCGAGTGGGGCAGCACTATACAGTCACCATTAGTGCTCACCAAAAACAAGTCGGTACCCATCCACAAATCAATGTAGTATGGTAGGTTGTTCAAGATTGTTGTTTCCATTTAGCTCCAACATTGTGCTGTTAGAGTAGGCTTACTTATTGCATTCATTACTTAAAGTTGAATAATCCGATGGTTTTGATTTTCAACCATTTCTCTGAGATAAATATAGTAAATTGATTGTTATAATGCCAAAGTTCTTCAGCAGTAACATGTTCTATTAAATTGACTTATCACGTCATTCTATGTGGCAACAAGTGCTTCATAAGTGTATCAATATCTATGTTAGATATGCATAATTCAATCTAGGTGAGTGTTTTGGTTTTGAAAATTTGATTTTTCACCGGACTATGCAACTTAAATAACTGAATAATAGTCATGGAACAACCACACTTCTTTACAAAGGACCTTTATTGCATTATTCAACTACATGTGCTTATTTATTTATTTATTTAATTATTGGTGTTGCGGTACATTTAAGCCTAATTGTAGTAAGTGAAGCTAACTGATATCTTGTGACACATCGTAATATGAGAATTAGCTGTTCACAGTCATTCCTGTTCGGCATCATTTTGAATGCGTCATTATGATGAGAAAAGAACTACTAAAACGAGAATAATTACATTGATAATGAATCACAGGGCATAGCATCATCGTCTAACACTGACATCTGCTGTGAACCCAAATTCAAAAATAAATAAAGCGAAGAAACAGATGCATTCATGTAAGAGGACAACATATTTAAAAATACATGAGCAGCTCGCGTGAAGAGGAATACCATTGAAGCCCTTGTAAGTCATGAGTCCGGAGACATAATAGAACAATTAAAGGTGTCTAGTCACTGATGTTTGTTTCTTAAGTTATTGACAAAATAGATCCAAGTAGGCATATGTAATAATATACATTGTATTAATAATAGAACACTTAAACCTCCAATAACCAGACGGGATGGCCAAATGAGTTAGAGCGTCCGTCTCCCGTGTGATAGATCGTGGGGTCGTGGGTTCGAATCCTGGTTGAGTCAAACCAATGACTTAAAAATTGATACTTGTCGCTTCCTAGCCAGGCGCTCGGCATTATTAGGATAGGGCAAGGAGCAGTGGAATGAGGAAGACCAATCGCCTGCGACTGAAATTTCCCCTGCTTAAACAACTAATGTACCAAAAAGGTGTCTAGTCACTCATGTTTGTTTCTTCTGTTATACGACAAATAGATCCAAGTATGCATATGTAATAATATACATTGTAATAATAACAGAACAATTAAATGTGTCTAGTCACCCATATGTTTGTCTCTTCTACTGTTATTGACAAAATAGATACATGTAGGCATATGTAATAATATATATTGTATTAAATTAAATGTAATGATCTACATTATACATGTTGGCCGCGCTAACATGAGTAATTTGCCACACGAGGCAATGGGCAGCTTATCGTGCATCTTGATATGCGAAGTAAAAGTGACACATATCCGACGTGTTCATTGGCACGGTGATTTCGATCACCCACCGACCCTCCCTACCAAGGGTTGAGTGCTGATGTCCTATACTTCCCGTTAACGATAAAGTAACTGGTGTCATACATCTGTGGCTTCACTGGTATTCCTCTTCATGTGAGCTGCTCATGTATTCTTAAATATCTTGTCCTCTTACATGATTGCATCTGTTACTGAATTATCGTTAATATAATATCTAACCATTATGCATTACTGATAAACTTACTCCTAACATTGGTCCTTGTCGGCCGCTCGAGAATAATGACAATTAACTAGATACTAAGCAACCTGCTGTCTCTCTGATTGTAAGACTATGTACTTTGAACCTCATCTCAATAACACAATATAATACTAGTTAAGAATGGACCCTGCAGGCTGCTTGATCTATACTCTTCTCTGTTATGTGGTTGGTCAACAATGTTGTTTGATCGCCATCCATGTCGGCTGTTTGATATATGCACTAATAGTTTCCTTGAAGCCCTGACTTATTTTATTAATTAAAAAATATCAAATATAAATTTACATCTTGTGACTTGTTTGTCCGAGTGTGGTGAATTAGAATAGACATACATATAGGCATATGTATCAATTCACATTAAATTGTATTAAATCACATCTAATAATTTACATAAAAAATAGATACATTTTAGCCATAGGTAATAATTGATATTACATTGGGTTAAATTACATGCAATGGGCTACATTAAAAATAATGTGTAGACATGCAACAATTTACATTAAATTGTATTAAATTTTATGTATTGACTTACATTAAAAATACATGTGCTTAGGCAAGTGCAATAATTTATATTAAATTGTAGTAAGTTATGTCTTGTGATACCTGTCATAGGTCAACGGTGCCTAGTCATTGGGTAAACACAACGTGAGCTCTAAATTCTATTTGCAGAAAATAATATCTGGATTATGTAACGTGTCAATAATTAATGAAGTAAATATGACATCTAGGAAATACACCAGTCTCGCCTTGCTGTGCCTGCTCGGATGGAACTCTGCTGCGGAGAGATTCTGTGTGAAATTCAACTAGCGGTGTTCAATCTGTAGAGATTCTGTCTGACATTCAACTAGTGGTGTTCAGTCTGTAGAGATTCTGACTGAAATTCAACTAACAGTGTTTAGTGTGTAGAGATTCTGTCTGACATTCAACTAGCAGTGTTCAATGTGTAGAGATTCTGTCTGACATTCAACTAGCCGTGTTCAGTCTGTAGAGATTCTGACTGACATTCAACTAGCAGTGTTCAATGTGTAGAGATTCTGTCTGACATTCAACTAGCCGTGTTCAGTGTGTAGAGATTCTGACTTAAATTCAACTAGCAGTGTTCAATGTGTAGAGATTCTGTCTGACATTCAACTAACAGTGTATAGTGTCTAGAGATTCTGTCTGACATTCAACTAGCAGTGTCCAATGTGTGGAGATTCTGTCTGACATTCAACTAACAGTGTATAGTGTGTAGAGATTCTATCTGACATTCAACTAGCGGTGTTCAATGTATAGAGATTCAGTCTGACATTCAACTAACAATGTATAGTGTGTAGAGATTCTTACTGATATTCAACTAGCAGTGTTCAGTGTGTAGAGATTCTGTCTGACATTCAACTAGCCGTGTTCAGTGTGTAGAGATTCTGACTTAAATTCAACTAGCAGTGTTCAGTGTTCAGATTCTGTCTGACATTCCACTAGTGGCATTCAATGTGTAGAGATTCTGACTGACAATCAACTAGCAGTGTTCAGTGTTCAGAGATTCTGACTGACATTCAATTAGCAGAGTTCAGCGAGCCGAGATTCTGTCTGACAATCAACTAGTGGTGTACAATGTCTGTAGAGATTCTGTCTGACATTCAACTATTGGTGTTCAGTCTGTAGAGTTCTGACTGACATTCAACTAGAGTGTTCAGTGTGTATGGATTCTGGCTGACATTCAACTAGCAGTGTTCATTGTGTAGAAATTCTATCTGACATTCAACTAGTCGTGTTCGGTGTGTGTAGAGATTCTAACTGACATTCAACTAGCGGTGTTCAATGTCTACAGAGGCAGGTTCCATCTTAAGCGCACAATGAAGTCAGCAGCCAAGATGTCATGTGCAATCACACGGAGAGGTAGTCAGATAGGAATCTGTAGTCATGGAGAAGCGACCATGTAGTCATGCACCGTCACAGGGAGAAGTAGCCAAGAAGTGGCCAAGTAGTCAAGCGCAGTCACATAAGCGGCCAAGTAGTCATGCATAGTCATGGAGAAGCGGCCATGTAGTCAGGCGCAGTCACATGTATAAGCGGCAACAAGGAAATCACCAAGTAGTCATACACAGTCATTGAGAAGTCCCAAAGTAGTCATGCGCAGTCATGGAGAGGTCATCAAGTAGTCATGCGCAGTCATAGAGGAGCAGCCATGCAGTGATGCGCAGTAAATGCAGACGGTGGTGGGCTACTTGCCGGGAACCATTCGTCGGAGGAGGTAGGAGGTCAGCTTGCCCAAGGCCAGCATGTCGTCACTCTTGGTGTCCTCAGTGTTCATTACGATGTTGATGCCAATGTGAAACTTATCCTAAAAGAAGGAAGGAGAAGTGAAATATCACCAGAAAACCTCCCAAATACCTTGTTGGGCCAAACACTTAATGGGTTATGTGTTTGTGTTGTCTGTTTTTTTTAAATGTTTTTTTTTTATGGGGGGGGGGGGGAAGGTTTGTTGCTTGACTTGAGTATCATGTGAAGATATTGATTTCAAGGCTTTTCAAGGCTGTTTTTGATAGGAATTCAAGACTATTTTAATTTGGATTTCAGGAAAAAAACAACAATGGTGAATAACGATTTCGAAGTAATTTAGATCAATGGGGACAGGTTAATGGCATTCAAGGCTTTGCAACACTAATTACCTAAAATAGGTTAAATTAAAGGCTTTTCAAGGCCTTGAAATGGGGAAAATGAAGTTAAAGACTTGTCAAGACTTTCCAGTCCCCGTACGGATCCTGGAAGCGAAATATCAACAAAAAGTCCCCCAAGGACCTTATTGGCCCAAACATAACAACAATATAATATCAACATTTTGCGAAAAGAAGGAAGGAGAAATAAAATATCAATAGAATGGACCTTAAATGTTGCTAGGACATAAACCTCCAATAACTACCGTCCTGATATGACCTTAGATATTGCTAGGACGTAAAACAACAACAAACAAACAAACAAATCCAATAACTAACCAACCCACCACCCGGTATGTTTATGTAGTTACATATTTGTGTTGTAAGTACCACTAACTTGTTGCATTGAATATACCCTTACTGCTGTCATGGCATTAAACTATCAGTAATCAATCAATCAATCAATCATTTGAAGGGTAAACCCTATATACAAACCTCTTTGTCCGTCTGTATAAACACCTCAGAGGGGCCGAGTCCATCACACTGATATCCCTTCCTGTGAGTCTCTCTGACAGCAAACGCGGCGCCTTGAGCGACCTTCAACAACGTGAAGACTGACACAGCGGAGCGCTGGCCAAAGTAAGTCTTCAAGTCGACTCGCTCATCCGTGAAGTAAACCAGCACGGCTGTCAAGTGAAGCGCATTAAATCTCACCAGAAATGTACGTAAGAACGGCTGTCAAGTGAAGCGTGTTAAATCTCACCCGAAATGTACATAGGAATGGCTGTCAAGTGAAGCATGTTAAATCTCACCCGAAATGTACATACGAACAGCTGTGAAGTGAAACATGTTAAATCTCAGTGGAAATGTACATAAGAACGGCTGTGAAGTGAAACATGTTAAATCTCACCCGAAATGTACATAAGAATGGCTGTCAAGTGAAACATGTTAAATCTCACCCGAAATGTACATAAGAATGGCTGTGAAGTGAAACATGTTAAATCTCACTGGAAATGTACATAAGAAAGCTGTGAAGTGAAACATGTTAAATCTCACCAGAAATGTACATAAGAATGGCTGTCAAGTGAAACATGTTAAATCTCACCAGAAATTTACATAAGAATGGCTGTCAAGTGAAACATGTTAAATCTCACCCGAAATGTACATAAGAAAGGCTGTCAAGTGCAGCATGTTAAATCTCACCAGAAATGTACATAAGAATGGCTGTCAAGTGAAACATGTTAAATCTCACCAGAAATGTACATAAGAACGGCTGTCAAGGGAAGCATGTTAAATCTCACCCGAAATGTACATAAGAACGGCTGTGAAGTGAAACATGTTAAATCTCACTGGAAATGTACATAAGAACGGCTGTCAAGTGAAGCATGTGTTAAATCTCACCGGAAAACTTAAGTGAGCCGATACGTAACTCTGGTGATTGGATGAGAACCATTATTTGTTTCAATGTGCCTAGCTTGGCACATGCTCATACATTGCTACACGTGATTTGGTACTTACGTGAAGTAGTGGGAGACGCATTCAACTCTTTCGCCTTGGCCTGTTTCTGAAAACCCCAATAAATTGTCTGGTTAAAAGACTTGCCAGCCTAAGCTCTTATCTACTTAGGTTGGTTGGTTGTTGGAGTTTTACGTCCTTGCAACATCTAAGGTCATATCAGGACGGGTATCGACTTGTGATAGTGTGCACCCATGCCGACTTTATAGTTATCCCCCACTGGGAAATCAGGCCGCTGGCACCATGACCCAATATCCCACTCAGTCACATTATCCTGACACTAAGCTAACCAGTCCTTGCCCTATCCTAATAATGCCAAGCGCCTGGCTAGGAAGCGACAAGTATAAATTTGATAAGTCATTGGTTTGACTCGACTGGGAATTGAACGCCCGATCTTTCGCACGGGAGGCCCGCGCTCTGCCGATTCGGCCACTACGTTCGGTGTCTACTGTGGGGATAGGGAGAGTGAACAGGTTCAGATTGTCATTGGTTGAAATTGCATAATTCGATGAAACTATAAATTTGTCTAATCTAAGCTGACACTTACCTACATTTCATCCAACACACTACACCTAGCTATTTGTCCATTCTAGATGTTGCCAAGACGTAAAACTCCAATAAACAACCAATTTGTTCATTCATTAAATTTCAAATATAAATATAATTAAAGCGGCATAGTCCGATGGAAGCTCTTTTTAGTGTTTTTTTAAACCATTAGTTGATTAAGCAGGGAAAATTTCAATCGCGGACGATTGGTCTTCCTCATTCCACTGCTCCTTGCCCTATCCTAATAATGCCGAGTGCCAGGCTAGGAACCAACAAGTATAAATTTTTAAGTCATAACATTTTCAAAATCAAAACTCTCATTTAGATTTGCTCCTACATATCCAACTTAAATACTGGAGCACTTATTAATCATTTGTTGCTGCATACAAGGAGGACCAAGTCAACTTAATGGAGTCTGTTACTGCTAAAACCTATGGTTCCTCCTGAAATATTTCCAAAGTTAGCCATTTACAATGAAAGTTATTGTACACTAAAGGCCCTGTCACACTACGACGTAACGACGTCAGCTTAGGGAGAACGTGAAAAACGTCGAACTTCTCGGCGTAGTATGCAAATTTGGGCACAAGTTGAACGTGGATGCAGCATAGTTCACGAGAGCGTAACGTCGGTAAAGTGTAGTGATAGCGTCATTCAACGAGACAGGACAACGTAATGATGCTCACAGAACTTTATTCCATCGCAATAACTACGTTGCTTTACGTTACCTTATGTTACTTATGTCATTAAACGTTGGCGAAATGCTAAACGTACGTTGGATGTACGTTCGGCGTACATTCTCCTGACGTTCTCCTAATGTTCCCATTACCCCGCCTGGACGTTTCCACTGGCTTTAATGTGGGTCAACATAGTAGAACGTAGTGAGTAGTGTTTGACTAACATCCGTTTAACGTCATTGACGTTCGCCGAACGTGTACAGAACGTACGGCGAACGTAAACCCTTACGTTCGAGTTATGTCGAAAGTTTTGAACAGGTTCAAAACCTTGACGTGCACCGACGTAACACGACGTAACGTTATGTAGCTCGACGTCAGTCTAACGTCATTCTGACATCATCATAACGTAACCCAACATACGTCAACGTAATGACGAAAAGTGACCACGTCAGGCTCACATTGGCTCGTTACGTCATAGTGTGACAGGAGTATTAAGTAAGAATGATTACAACAATCAACCTAATTTATGTTTATCTCCAAAAACTGTCAACTCAAAACCATGAGACTATGCACCTTTAACGTGTTAAAGAGTGGGTAGCTGCACAATAACGGTGCATTATGGGATAGCCTGTTAAATGCATTAGCGAGTGAGGACAAACTTTCTCCTTGATAGAGCGGCAAACACATGGAATAGACTTCCACCCGAAATAGTCAAAGCTCCATCACTAAATGCATTGAAAAACAGACTTGATAAATTTTGGACTCAATATCGGTGTCGTCAGTCCTCACCTCATGACCACTATAATTATGACCGATCATATATAGACAGGCCGAATCTGTTAACAGGCTATTATGCCAAAATATATCAACAGAAGAGGATAAGTATATGCATAATTATGCCGCACTGACCACTTTGATCTGGATGGAGGAGATGGTGTAGAGGAGGGGGTTGAGGGCGCTGTTAATTGGCAGCAGGAACACCACCACCCAGGCGTAAACCTCCCCAGATATGGTGGCACCGATCCCAGCAGCGACCCCTGCACGACAAGGAGGCTCATGACAGGGGCGGGCACATGACCAAAACAACGCTACTCATTCGCAGTTATCATCATCGAATATGAGTATTGTGACTAGTTATGATTTGCACAGCTTGAAACAGCCTATTCGATAAGAGTTAAACTATTTAAGGCCCAAATGTGGTCTGAGGGTTTCTGTGGTCACATTGGGCGTAATTGATTAATTAACTCGGGTCACCCGAGCCACTTGTTGGCGCATGTGCACAGCTTCCTACAGACTCGGGTCGAATAATCGAATATGCTTCTCCACCCTCGGGGTGGAAAAATGGTGGCTTAATCCAAAACATTTTTTTTTTTAATATCGATATAACTACAGCAAAATAGGATTTAAAGTATTTTATGATGGCATAGTTTAGTTATATTTCTATTTCATTAATCTAGGTTATTACCAAATAAACAACACATATCAATGATACTGGTAGCTGTTATCCTGCAGGACGGTACCAGCGCAAATGTGATGTCATCGCTCCTAGCCACCCCTAGCCAAGAGGTGGGTGACTGGGGTCGGGTCGTTTTGCACACGGCATGTGTATTTGTCGACTCCACTCGCGGTGTTCGATTTGAAATTCTGACGACTCGGGTGACCCGAGTCACCCGTATTGTGTTAATCGACTACGGCCACTATGGGGCGTAATCGATTAATCGACTCTGGTCACCCGAGCTACTTTTTGGCGCATGCACGCATCCTGCAGACTCGGGTCGAATAATCGAATAAGCTTCTCCACGCTCGGGTGACAAAAATGGTGGCCCTTTTATTTGTTTTTTTAGTAGCCGATATAATTACAGCAAAATATGATTTAACTATTTTTATGATGGCATAGTTTAGTGATATTTCCATTTCATTAATCTATGTTATTACCAAAAATAAATATGTATGACTGGTACCGGTGGCTGTTATCCTGCAGGATGGTCCCAGCGCAAATGTGATGTCATCGCTCCTTGCAAACCCCAGCCAAGAGGTGGGTTACTGGGGTTCGGTTGTTTTGCACACGGCACGTGTATTTGTCGACGCCACTCGCGGTGTTCGATTTGAAATTCTGATGACTCGGGTGACCCGAGTCGCCTTGATTGTGTTAATCGACTCCGGCCACTATGGTGATTCGTATCATTCAGCCACAATGACTGTCCTCAGTTATAGGCTAGGACAGGAAGGCACCTCAAACTCTACTACTTACTATCACTAACAATAATTTTGAAGCCTTTTGGGTATGCCTTATTGACATAAGGAGTGTGGAGAGCTGTATACAACAGACGGTACTTGAAATATACCTGGAACTAGTTATCACAGTGTCTGAGTTGAGGTGTGAAACTAACGTGATTTCAAGATGGTGACAAAAAAAAAAAAAAAACAAAAACCACACAACCCAACCCCAACACCCAACACAACCCACAACACCCCAAAAACCCAAAACACACCCTAAAACGCCACAGAGGTGCGTCTACACGGCAAATGTGAGGCGATCTAGGCAAGGCGTTTTATATGTGGCGTTTTAAATCACCCGTGTAAACAGGGCTATAGAGAGTGCATAAAGCTGAAATGTAAACAAGAGACGATACTTGGTAAAGTTGAAATATACCTGTAGGCCTAACTAGTAACCACAGTGTCTGAGTTGATGTGGGAAACTAACGTGAAATCAACAAGCTGACATAGAGAGTGTGTAATGCTGAAATGTACACAAGAGACGGTATTTTGAAATAAACCCATAACTAGTTACCACCATGTCTGAATTGAAGTGTGTGAAATTAACATGAAATTAACAATTCGATGGGGGAAGGACCTGTTGATGAATTAAAGTAATAACACACTTGACGCTGTATAGTGGAGAGTGGGAAGGGAACAAACAGCCTTACCCATCAGGTTGATTGGGATCCAGCAGAGGAAGTCGGTGAAGACGACGAGTGTCAGTTTGCGCGCCAGCGCGATGTCGTTCTGGTTCGGCTTGTGTCCGTGCGTGAACTTCTTGGTCCTGGCATTGCCTTCCTTCACCACATGGAACAGGTAGGTGTAGGCGACGAAGATGAACATGAAGCAGATGAAGTTCAGTCCGTGGAAGAGCGACACGGAAAAGTGCCAGCCAGGCGTGATGTCATTCGTCAGGTAGATGGAGATGCAGACGCTGGAGCGGCCGTAGAAACTGCCGTAGCCGAAGTACTCGATGGGAAGCAGTGGAAGAGCGGCGAAGACAAAGCCGAGCAGCCAGACAAAGATCATTACCATCTTTGCCTTCCGCATGTCAAAGTTGGACGCATGCAGTGGAAAGACGATCTTGTAGAAGCGGTCTGCTGAGATGACGCAAAGCGTGAAGACGGATGTCTCACTCGATAAGGTGTTGAGGAAGCCGAGGAACTGGCAGGTCCAGCTGTTGGTCCAGACGTCAGCGAACTCGATGTAAACCCCGCGGTAGAAGGCATCGACAGAGGCCAGCACCATCATGTACAACCCCATGAAGAAGTCTGACAAGGCGAGGTTCATGACGCAGTAGGAGTAGATGGTCATCTTCTCACCTCGTCGGTACACGAGCACGAACAGGTTGCACAGGAAGGCCATCAGCCCGAGTACCCAGAGAAAGACCTTCAGAAGGTCACGACGCATCAGGTCTTCGCACGAGCTGAACTGGTCTGGTTCAGGAAGGCAATGCTCTTCTGGCACCCACTTCTGCACGAAGCAGCAGTACTTGAAGTGGTCGCTCTGCAGGTATTTGAGGCCGGGCAGGTTCAAGAACTCCGCCCGGCTTATGACGATGCTGGGATTGGAGCTAATGTTTAACCGCACAAGCCACTCCAGGCCGACAAAGGTGCGGGTCATCATTGTCAGATTGTTCCGCGACAGGTCCAGGTTGCGCAGTGCTGGTAAGTCGCTGAATGCTTCTTCGTCAATCATCTGAACTCCAAGTCCTCGAAGTCCCAGCACTTCTATTCGACTCAGGCCAACGAAGGCAAAAGGCTGAATCTGAAGCAGCTGCATATTCCCAGCCAGTTTTAAAATGCGAAGATTCGCCAAGCCTGAGAAAGTATGACTTCTAAGTATCGCCAAGTCATTGTCCCTGAGATCAAGCAGGAAGAGATTGACAAGGGGCTGGAAGACTCCAACAGGAAGTTCCACGATGGCGTTCTGGCGCAGAATCAGCTCTCCCAGGGAGAAGAATCCGTCGAACATGCCGAGTGTGACGTTGAGGCTGTTGCCAGTCATGTCCAACTTCCTCGCTTCCGTTGACAGCTGCTCGGGGAAGGCGACCAGGTTCGCCCTCGGACACATGAAGGCGAGGCCGACGCAGGCACACTCCGGGGGACACGTGACGTCACAGTGCCATTCGTCGTTGCCGTGAAGACACTGGCGGATGCCGTCACAGCGGTGCTGTATCGTGACGCAAATCGGCTCCATCAGACACCGGAAGTCACCGGGACACGTGTAGTTGGCTGCCGGAAGTGGAAAATCGCAATACGCTCCGTTAACGTCAACGCTTTTCACAATCCCAATAAGATTAGGGTTCGGTTTGACATTTTGAGAAACTGAAACTGATGTTATGGCTAGACAAATTTATAGTTAGAAAAGCAAATTTTAGATAGCCTTTACTTCCATCCTCACATTTTGAAAATTGTTCGGATCGTTAAGAAAGCCACCATTTATAACCCGTCCCTTAAGAAAGATGTGTCAAGTCGAAAGATTCTATGTGAACTTATTCCTGACCAGGCCTAAAGCGGAGTCACCTTTAAGAAAGCAGCCCTAAAAATATATATTGAGTCGGTTGGTTGTTGGGGTTTTACGTCCTGGCAACATCTAAGGTCATATCAGGACAGGTAACGACTTGTGACAGTGCACACTCATGGCGACTTTATACTATAGTGGCTGCCCCATTGGGAAACCAGGCCACCAGCACCATGACCTGATATCCCACTCAGTCGCATTATCCTGACACTGAGCCAACCAGACCTTGCCCTTATCCTATTAATGCCGAGCACATGGCTAGGAAGCGACAAGTATCAATAAGACCAATGGGTTCGAATCCCACGATCTATTAGATGGTTTTCACCTCTTTGCACCATTTAGAAAATTGTTCGGATTGTGAAGAGCACCAACATTTATGACACATCCCGTAAAGCGGCATAGTCCGATGAAAACATCAAATTTTCAAAACCAATCTAGATTTTATTCTAGATATCAAACTTAGAAACTGGTGCACTTACTTATTAAACATATGTCACCACATAGAAGGGGATACTGAGGCAATTTAATTGAACCTGTTACTGCAGAAGCTTATGGTATCAAAGATTTGGCATGCTTGCCAAAATTAATTTGTCATGGTTGCACTTCAAATACCTCAAAGGTTAGCCGCTTGAAATCAAAGTTACTACAAACTAAAGTAAGGTAGGTTATAATGATCAACCTAATATATTTATCTCAGAAAATGACAGAAACTCAAAAACATCGGACGATGCAACTTATAAGGTGTCAAGTCGAAAGATTCTATGTGTACTTCTTCCTGAAGAGAGCTAAAACAGAGAGTCACGTTTAAGAAACAGCTCCCAAAAATCTAATGCCCGGTACACACCTCCCGTATAAAACCTAAAACTGCCTGTTTCGCGACTAAGTTTGAGTCTTAGTTGGTTTTAGTCTTTAGGCGTGTGACCCCCTAACACACCTGAGCCTTCCGATTCGCGACTTAAAACTCAGTTTTAGGGCTTAAGACTGGAATCTTATAAGATTCAAAAAATGAATCGGGCAGTTTTAGTCGGGAAACAGGACGGGTCGGGTTGTGTCGGGTCGTGTCGGGCAGTCAGTTTTAGCGCGTGAATCTTATACGGGAGGTGTGTACCAGGCTTAAGTTGAGTAGTCCCGTGTAGCAGGAAATCGCACACTCTGGGATTTGCGATTTCCTAGGAAATCACAAACCCCCCCTGGAAATTGCAAACCACCCATGATGCTTTGTAGCATTTTTGATTATTCAACTAATACACTAGTAAATAGTAGTTTAAATATTGGATAAATAAGAATTTGGAATATTAAAATGGTTCTATTTACTGTATGCAGTGACTGAAGTTGGAACTAAAAATGCCATTTTGCTAATGATATTGTTTACATTGCCGATCCTAAAACTGAGTGATAATACCAGGATATTGCCACACCTCTTTACCTGGCCTTTACAATGGCCACAGTGGCGACATCTGTGAATAAAGGCCGTTTTCAGCGCATGTGTGGTCGGAATTACGAACTGGACTTTTGCAAAGATGTTTTCATTAGGATAAAGACTGCCAAACATGGGGGGTTTACAATGTCCAGGGGGGATATGTCATTTCCTAGGAAATCGCAAATCCCCATGCCATATATGGGCATGGGGGGTTTGCGATTTCCTAGGAAATCACAAGTGGGGCTTTACGATTTACAGGGTTTGCGATTTCCTGCTACACCGGGATTAAAACAACCCAACAAAAACAGATTACTGTGGTAACCATTACATTACCTAGGCTCCCTGCAATCACTTTATCCATACCACTACAGGAAACTGTTATGAACAGACTTTATCATCACACCGAAATAAAGCAATTGTGGCATTGACAATCAGTAGTCAACATATATATACTATATATATATATATATATATATATATATATATATATATACAGTTAGTAACATTAAAACAAAGAACACTGTTCTTCTAGTGAATCGGATGTGATGACTCAACGTGACTCATCATGACTCATAATGGCGGTACATACCACATCACACTGCTGATATAGAACGGTGCACACATCATGATGCCAGTACACACCACACCCCGGCGGTACATACCACATCACACTGCCAATACAGAACCGAGATGATACATACCACATCATAATGCCCGTACACACCATTCACCAATGGTACATACCACCGCACACTGTCTATACAGACCTGAGTCGGTACATACCACATCATGATGTCGGTACACACCACCGGTATATACCACAACACACTGTCGATACGGAACCGAATCTGTACATACCACATCACGATGCCGGTACACACCACATCACACTGCGAATACAGAACCGATACTGTACATAATACATATAGATGCCGGTACACACCACACACCGCCGGTACATCCCCCACTACCGGTACATAACCCACTATCGGTACATACCGCACGCCGCCTCGTCCTCGCCCCGGAAGCAGTCTGACGTGCCGTCACACACCCGCTTGAGCGGGATACAGTGTCCCTCCCCACACTTCAGGAAGCCGTCCGGACACACCATGTCGCCTGCAGGTCGTGAACGTAGGGTCAGGTCATTAAAATGTGAGACAGGAATCACTTAGAACCGTAAGGTCAGGTCATTAAAATGTCACACAGGAAGCACTTAGAACCGCCGCGTCAGGTCATTAAAATGTCACACAGGAAGCACTTAAAACCGCAGCGTCAGGTCATTAAAATGTCACACAGGAAGCACTTAAAACCGCAGCGTCATGTCATTAAAATGTCATACAGGAAGCACTTAAAACTGCAGCGTCAGGTCATTAAAATGTCACACAGGAAGCATAGAACTGGAGCGTCAGGTCAACGTGTAGTCATGGCAGCGGTGTCTAAATCCGAGCAAAAAACTGCTTCAGTATAAAATCAACTGCAAATAAGAGATGGACGACCTGGTTCCAGTATGCAGTGTTTATCTATATTGAAGTAGAGTTGGTGAAATGGGAGAGAATGCAAGTTTCGGCGGCAACTGAAAATCTACAGTGGCTGGTACTGGTAGTGCTATTAAACGCCGCAGGTGGCGTATCCCTCCGCACCAACTAGGAAGGTCAGCGGCGATTGGTCAATAATAACAGTCGCCGACATAATAACAATAATAATAATAATGATAATAATAATATACTCCTCTGCCCGTTTATATTCCATTCATATTTATATTATAAAATTTCAGCGGTACACTGAGGGAGGATAATGGCCGCTGAGGTGTGGGCGAGCAGGTGGCGCCATTTGGGGAGGTCAGGAGGTATCAATAGATGACCTAATGAGTAGGTGACCAGCTGATGACTTAGTGGCTGGGGAGTAGATGGATCTTAGAGCTTATTATACTCATATAATGGCTTATACCGCATATGTATATATATATATATGTATATATATATATATATATACCTCTGTAAATCGGCCGTCCTTGGGACCTACTTTCAGTGGTCCATTTAAGGAGGTGGTCGGTTTAGGGAGCTAGAATATGGTTACAATGGTATTTTTGGGACCCAAATAAAGCGGTCGATATAGGGGAGTGGTCGATCTGTGGAGGTGGTCGGTTAGGGAGGTTTTACGGTATATTTATACATATATATATATATATATATAACATTATTTAATGAAAAAAAACTACATTTAGAAAAGAAAAGAAATGGGAAAAAATGAAAAAAAATGAAAAGAAAGAAAAAGAAAGCTTGCATGTGCTGACCGCAGTTTTCCAGGTGCGACATGTCCTTGCACCCGGCTTCATATCCGTACTGGTCTGTTGTCGCCAGACACAGCAGACGCCGCGGGATCCACTGTCCCGAGCTGCACCGCAGGTCGTCACGTGACTTGTTGGCATCTGAAGTCAGCAAAAGCGTGTCTCACTACCGGCCATGGAATGCCACCCCAGTGTGACCTCTGACCCGGGCTTAGTCAAGGCCACTATTGCAGTTTAAAAGGGTACCCGCTTTAAAATGGGGCTTTTCGCAATGCGCATGCACATGCATTTCTGCCTGATTGAGAATGTACACACGTTTAATAACTTGTTAATTGCTTGTTAACTTGTTAGTGCAGAGGATACTAATTATGTACTATCAAGCATAAAATATTCACTATAATGATTCCGAAAGGAATCCTTGCTTGTCTCACCCTACATTTCCAGAGAGCTCGCCCACAGACACAAGTAAGCCAGAAATTCAGACAAGATTTCAGGCTTGCCATTCGACTTTGACACATGCACATTGTGAAAAGCCCCGTTTTAACCTAGGTACCCCTTCAAACTGCGACACCAGTGCCAAACTATTTTGTGCCCTAGGCAAGACCAACTAGTTGCACCCGTTTGACCCCCCCCCCCACTCCCCCCACTGCCCATAAGTTGTGTATAAAACTGTGATCTCTCAAAAGTCAGCACTGTGCCCCTGTGAGGTCTGCAGCCTAGCCGGCTGCCTAGTTGGCCTAATGGTAGCACTGCCCCTGGGTAAGACTAAATGATTGATTGATTGGTGGTTGCTTTAAGCGTGTCAGCAGCAGCATAGGGCATATTCACGGTGAGAAACCTCAATACACTCCAACGTGAGAAAGAGTGCTCGGGCCTCCGCTGTGAAAATTGAGCTGTTATCGGGCAAGTGTATGCCAAATCTTTTCCATCGACAAACTGCCGCAGCAGCTACCCGGCTTTGGTCTTTCGAACCATCAGTGTATATGGAGAGGTGGTCTTCAATCTGGCTTTGAATCTCTGCATGTAATCCTTACTATTCGAGTGGATGTGTCCCAGACTTCCTCACTTCCGTGAGTCGAAGGATAAACCACGGCTTCCTCAACGACCACGGGGGATGTTCTGGGACTTTGGCATCCTCCAACACATCCAAATCCACACCTAAATCCTCCAAATGAGGTTTAATTTGGAGCCTCAGTGGCCCGATATAATTCGGCCTGGCTTCGTCGTGTGGCTCGAATAGACAATTGTGTGCAGGATTCAATGCATTGGTTTTTATATTGACAAGATATGGCATGGTCAGTTTGGTTCTCCTGTCATTAAGTGATGGTTTGTTGGCTTCAAGGTAGAAGCTCTGAACTGATTTGGTGCGAAAGGCTACAAGGGCCAGGCACAGCTCCTGGTGATGGACCGTGTCTAGCAGGCCAATATACAATTTCCTTGCGGATCCATATAATATGCTGCCGTAATCCACTTGGACTGAACCAAGGTTTGGTACACGGAGAGCAGAACATCTCTATCAACTCCCCACTGTGAGCTGGACAGCGCCCTCAGAATATCTAGCGCTTTCAAGCATCAGGTTTTGCGGGACTTGATATATGGCACGAAAGACAGTTTTGCGTAGAAAATGAAGCCCCAATAGTTTAAAGAGGAAGCTTAGATAGGAAGCTTAGATATAAAGCTTAGAGAGGAAGTTAAGAGAGGAAGCTTATAGAGGAAGCTTAGAGAGGAAGCTTAGAGAGAAATCTAGGAGAGGAAGCTTAGAGAGGAAGCTTATAGAGGAAGCTTAGAGAGGAAGCTTGGAGAGAAATCTATGAGAGGAAGCTTAGAGAGGAAGCTTATAGAGGAAGCTTAGAGAGGAAGCTTAGAGAGAAATCTTGGAGAGGAAGCTTAGAGAGAAAGCTTAGAGAGGAATCTTGGAGAGGAAGCCTTGCTCACACTGGTAGCACACGAGCGGTCCGACGTAGAGGTACTCGTACTGGGAGTCGACGAAGCCGGTGCCGCTGAGCGACACGCCCGTCACCGGGAGGTCCTCCTGCGCCGTGATGAAACCCTCGTCTGTAGTCACGATCCGCGGGTTGATGATGTCGGACGTCTGACACCGGCACCTGCACAAGGGGACGGGGGGATTGGGGAGGGAGGGGTAGAGTAACACAGTAACACTCTACAACTACCCCAGACAGCGGAGAGGGGGGTTAGCAAGGGGTATAGTAACACAGTCACACTCTATAACTACCTCACAGAGAGGAGAGGGGGTAGAGTAATACAGTGACACTCTATAACTACCTCACAGAGAGGAGCGGGGGTAGAGTAACACAGTCACACTCTATGACTACCTCACAGAGCGGAGAGGGGGTAGAGTAACACAGTAACGCACTACAACCACCTCACAGAGCGGAGTGGGGGGTAGAGTAACACAGTAACACTCTACAACTACCTCACACAGCGGAGAGGGGGGTTAGTTGGGTCTCACAGATCAGCAACTCAGCACTTTTTACAACTAACTACCTCACAGAGCGGAGAGAGTCAGTTAGTGGGGTCTCACAACCTAGCAACTCAGAAGGTATTTGTGTAACTAACTAACTTTAGTGGGGTCTCACAGCCCAGGAACACAGCAGGACTTTGTACAACTAACTACCTCACAGAGCGGAGAGGGGGGTGATTAGTGAGGTCTCACAGCCCAGCAACACGGAAGGATTTAGTCAAACTAACCAACTCACAGAGCATTGAGAGTCAGTTAGTGGGGTTTCATGGCTCAGCAACATGGCAAGACATTATTCAACTAACTAACTCACAGAGCAGAGATAATCAGTTAGTGGGGTCTCACAGCCCAGAAACACAGCAAGACATCATACAACTAACTAACTCACAGAAAGGAGACAGAGAGTCGATTATTGGGGTGTCATAGCCCAGCCACAACACACAGCCACAACACAAACCAGACACGATGCTAACGCTCACTTGGTGTTATCAGCATCGCAGGAAGAGGTGAACAGACACGAGCAGTTGGAGTTGTAGTCGGACGTCCAGGCGCGTCGCTCACCATACACGTTCAGCCAGAAGTCCTCGCCCATCGCCGACACGGCGAAGCACTCAATGCGCACAAACTGCTCGCACGTGACGGACTCGCGCACAACGGCCTGCAGCTGGTCGGCGCGCAGCCCGTACTGTAGCCGCTGGACGTGCTCGCCCGGCTTGCGGTGCCCCGTCAGGTACACACGATGCTCCACGTCGTGGTACAACGTCGTCAGCACGTAGTAAGGGTCAGAAGTCATGTCGCACGTCACCTCGAACCCCTCTGAGTGGAACCGGAAGTGGGCAGGTGAGGCCGGATGTACGCTGTGCACGCGCAGACTACTAGACTATGGTATGCTCTACCTGCTGTCTACACACAGTGTGTACTCACCCACCCTGCTGTGTGTACTCACCCACCCTGTTGTGTGTACTCACCCACCCTGTTGTGTGTACTCACCCACCCTGCTGTGTGTACTCACCCACAGTCTTGTGTGTACTCACCCACCCTTTGTGTGTACTCACCCACCCTGTCATGTGTACTCACCCACCCTGCTGTGTGTACTCAACCACCCTGCTGTGTGTACTCACCCACCCTGTTGTGTGTCCTCACCCACCCTGTTGTCCACACTGTGTGTACTCACCCACCTGCTGTGTGTACTCACCCACCTGTTGTGTGTCCTCACCCACCATGTTGTCTATGCACTGTGTGTACTCACCCACTTGCTGTGTGTACTCACCCACCTGCTGTGTGTACTTACCCCCCTGTTGTGTGTCCTCACCCACCCTGTTGTCCACACTGTGTGTACTCACCCACCTGCTGTGTGTACTCACCCACCTGTTGTGTGTCCTCACCCACCATGTTGTCTATGCACTGTGTGTACTCACCCACCTGCTGTGTGTACTCACCCACCTGCTGTGTGTACTTACCCCCCTGTTGTGTGTACTCACCGACCCCTGGTGGCTTTATCCGGTACCTGCCGGTCAATGTCTCGCCGGCCACCTTCCAGTCGAGGCATGAGCTCTCGGCCGCCTCGCGCGAACACTCCTCCGACTCGTCCTCGTGCAGGGACCCCGGGCAGTTGACGATGCTGTCACAGCGCTTCCCCCGCGGGATGCACGTGCCGTCAAAGCACTGGAACGCCACCTGGCGGGCGCACGTGTCTGCGGGCCGAATGAGTGGTTGTTGGTTGGAGTCTTACGTTCTGGCAACATCTGATAAGGTCATATATCAGGACAGCTACTAATTTGGGACAATGCGCATTCATGGTGATTTTATGTGTGGTATCAAGTATTTATACGAATATTATTATTATTATGGAAGCTTTCTGTCAATTGCATTTATGTGTGTGGGATCGAACCCGCAACCCCAAAGCTTGCGCGCTGGACAGTGAGTGGGGGAAGTTACAGTGCCCTAGATACCTCTTGTTGCTGCATTAAGGCAGCTCACGACTCCAGGCTCCAGTGTCCAATGGTTTTTCTCTCCAGGCGTCCGACTGGGAGACGAGGCCACCAGCACCATGACCCAATATCCAACTCAGTCACATTATCCTGGCACTGAGCCAACCAGTCCTTGCCCTCTCCTATTAATGCGGAGCGCCAGGCTAGGAAGCGACAAGTATCAATTTTGTAAGTCATTGGTTTGACTCGGCGAGGAATCGAATTATCGAATTCTTAATTTCTCGCATGGGAGGCCTGCGCTCTACCGATTCTGCCACCGCACCTGCAGAGGGCAGAATGGAACAGGTGGGGGGAGGGGGGGGGGCTTTGACTGGGCACCGTTAGAGGGGCCCTATCGACGTATTGTGCTCCAGGCATTCTCTCTTAGTGGGGGGGGGGGGGGGCACGGTGTTTTGGTGACAAATTAATTAGCTATTTGGCAGCAATACACAATATTCACAACACATGCAACATCTGAGGGCGATGACGAACACTACGGTTGTGGGAGCGTTGCCATGCCACATACAAAAGCTAGGGAAATTACTAACTTTCAAATGCACGTATGTCAGTCAAATTTTGGGATATTTTGAAAATTCCAAAAGTATATTACTTTTGGGTCATTGGAGCTTCCAATAAAAATAACATTTTCATGTTTTGGACCCTTTTGAAAATTTTAGGAGGGTACCAAACTAGTCAGTCACACATGCGACATCTGATCGTGATGGCGAACACTACGGTTGTGGGACCATGGCCACAGCGCATGCATGTGAATATCGTGTATTATGTGTTTTTAGCGTGTCGATTAGATATTTGGTGACACTTCAATTATCTATTCGGTATCAAATCCATTATTCATTTGGTAGCAAATCTATTAATAATTTTGGTAGCACATCAATCGATTAGCTATTTGGTATCAAATTAATTATCTATTTGGTAGAAAATCTATTAATTATTTGGTAACACTTCAATTATCTATTCGGTATGAAATCGATTATTCATTTGTTAGCAAATCTATTAATTATTTGGTAGCACATCGAATAGCTATTTAGTATCACTATATGTAAATAGAGAACTTCTTTAGCCAGTAATATTATTACAGTCACAGTGGGCGTAATCGATTAATCAACTCGGGTCACCTGAGCCACTTTTTGGCGCATGCGCACATCCTACAGACTCTAAGTCCCAAATGTGGTCTGAGGGTTTCTCTGGTCACATTGGGCGTAATTGATTAATTAACTCGGGTCACTCGAGCCACTTTTTGGCGCATGTGCACAGCTTCCTACAGACTCGGGTCGAATAATCGAATATGCTTCTCCACGCTCGGGGTTGAAAAAATGGTGGCTTAATCCAAAACTTTAAAAAAACAAAAAACGATATAACTACAGCAAAATAGGATTTAAAGTATTTTATGATTGCATAGTTTAGTTATATTTCCATTTACTTACTCTGTGTTATTACCAACAAAATACATGTAGGACTGGTACTGGTAGCTATTATCCCATAGGATGGTACCAGCACAAATGTGACATCATCGTTCCTAGCAAACCCCAGCCAAGAGGTGGGCTCGGGTCATTTTGCACATGGCACATGTTTTTGTTAACTCACTCGCGGTGTTCGATTTGAAATTCTAGCAACTCGGCTGACCCGAATCGCCCGGGTCGTGTTAATCAATTACGCCTAATCAGTGTGTCGTCACTTTGTTGATATTAATTGATCAGTTTATTTCCTGATGTGGGGTTATGAAGGTTAGTTCTACCTCAGGCCACTAAAAGAAGCAAACTTTACGAAACGAAGGTTAAATGATTTTAGAAATCTTTCCCAAATTGCTAATGTCCGGGTTAGAGACATATATATACATTCATTTTAGAACTAGCAGTTTGAACAAAGTTGTTGATTTGGTGTATCTTTTCTCTAATTTGTCAGAAAAGTGGTTATCGGTTAAGAGGTGTAAGGTGTTTGGGGTGGGGACCCCGGGTTACCTGCAGGTAACAGTGTACAGTGCTGGCCAGAACCAACCCTTAATGGGACACCCACAGGAGGCGTAAGGTGTGGGACAGTAGGAATCACTCCCCGGCAGAGATCAAACAAAATTATCGCTCTTCAGCAGTAGCGCTTGGAATACATCCACCCTGTTGGAATAATACGCAGCTTCACGGGCATTGTGAGCAGATACTCACCACACTGAGCCTCATCACTTCCATCCTGGCAATCCATGAGCAGGTCACAGCGCTTGTCTCCAGGTACACATTGTCCATTGTTACACATAAACTGGGAGTCATCACATGGCTGCTTCACTGAAATGTGTATTGTCACCATTCACCAAATTGCACCAAATGAGGTATTGGAAAGCCAAAAATAAATTAATTCCTTTTCACTTTTTTTTTATCAACTAAAGAAAATATACATTTGATAAATTTGGAAATATGACACCTTTACATTCCAATATTAATGATTCAGCCTATATTTGTAGTAGGGGTGAACGAAAACATGGTCTAAATACTGGCGAAAATAGCTTTAGTATGGAACAAGAAGTGGAATGCCTTGTTCCAATATCAAATGGACATTTATATCAGCTCAGAGTTGGTGAACTGGGAGAGAATGCAAAAAGACAAGATGGCGGCGATAGAATGCCGGCGATTTCACTTTTAAAGTCTATTAAACTACATGTTTTACTATGTTTTTCCACTCAAAAGTAGCGGGGTAATGTGAAGCCATATATAAAGAATAAGTGTTGCTTCTTAGATTGTGAACTTAGGCTCTCATTTCATTTCCCTACTTTTCGACAGCTTTCATATAGGGTTGATATTCACCCGTGTACTGAAGTAGGTTATCTATGTACTGGCATCTCACTTTGAGAGTTTTATTTGAATTATATATATCCAAAAATAGATGCTGGTATTGACATATGCAATAGGCTTAATAAATTGATGGCCTATGGGCTTAATGCCTTGACGACCACGCCGCTCGGAGGAACAACTACACTGGTCCCTCCATACATCATGCTGTCGGTCGCGATGCGACCAAGACTGCTTTCATTACTTGACTGACGCTCTCCATTTTTGTGTGCGGTTGTACATTTCATGAAAGCTGCCTGCAAAAGTGTTGAAGTGCTGCTGGCTTTTGCAAGTTACCAGCGGCACTCTCTCGGGGAGCAAATAGAGGTTTCACACCGGCAAGAACATGTAAAGACAGGCGCAAAACTATTTGTCCCTGCAGTGGCTGGTCGGGAGATGTTGGGAGTTCCATACATCAACCGCCCTTAATGCTGCCACAGTGACATGGTTTTCTGTTTAGGGTTTGCTACCTTAGCCTTCGGTTCTGTCAAGAACCTGTACCACAAGGCAGTGGTTTACAACTCTGCAGGGCAGGGTCCTCAAACTCCCTGAGGTTTCTCACTACCTGCATACAGCTACCACGGATCATGCCACCGATCCGTGTTGTTAATGTCCCCCATTACCAAGTCTAAGGACTGCCAAAGACCCATAACACTAAGACAGCTCACTCCCTATCTCTCCCATGTAAATTTCGCAGTGCTACTTTGTGGTGGGTTTGATCAGCCCGGCTGCTGGTTGGTGTTTCACATGTAAACACATACAATTATATTATACATGATATAGGTAAGTATGAATACACATCAATATGAAATTGCTATGAACAAATACACACCATCATCAGCATCATCATCATCATTGCCATCATCACACATCTTTCACATTCATATATACATTCATACATATAATATAGCAACTGTTTAATCAAGAGAACAGCCAGCGCACCAGGTGGTATAGGGTCTTTGGGACTGCTTGTTCGTGGCGGGGAACATAGCAGGGTTCCAGTTCATCTCAGCTCTTGTTTGAAACATAGAATACTAACTAAAAAAATATATATAATAAATTAAGATATTAATCTTTTATCCAGCATTGCATTTACATCAATATAATCAGCACATCTTATGCCATGTGCATTTAGATAAGTGAGCCGTGGTCACACGGGCGCTGTAAATCGATTCGTAGAAATCGACTTGTATAGTTCGGGTTACATTTCGCGTGTGAACGGGCGTCTGAGGCGGATTAGGGCTGAATCGATTCCTGTGCTCCACATACTGTAAACCGCTTCTGAACGTCGATTACGTGACGCGATTTCTGTGAATCGATTTATTTTGTCCGTGTGGACGTGCTGAGGCGGATTAAGCACCTCACACGCATGCGCAGTCGATACCTTAGTGTGCTTACTTTCCGGTCGATCAAAAGCGCATATTGTGCATGTTATGTAGTAACATGAGTAATTCATAACAATTGGTCACCTCACATCTACTGAATTACTTGGTTGCCAGAACAGAACAAGTTAAAACATAAGAACTGGCATAACTCACAGCTTAGATATTATTATTCTGTACACTATGCTGACAGGCAAAGAAATAATCAAAAACAAAAAGTTATTAACCTTAACTTAGAAAACCCAGTTATTTCATTTGGCTCCTGATTAACCAAGTAATTCTATTACATAGTGTGACGTATTCCAAATAACTGGTTTGGGCTTACAAGTAATCTAATGGATAACTAGTTAAACTCATATTCTGGAGATACTGTTATGATAACATATAAAAAGGGAATAATATAAAAAATGTCATAAACTATGAGATTAATTAATATAAGTTGATCTCCAACTGCTAGTGGATTTCTCAATGAATTAGAATTCCCAGTTCTATATATGCATGTTATATAACTCTTCAGTAAATTCTAGACTAGGATTTTATTCATCTCTATTGTTCTCTTGTAAACTCACAAATGGGTGCAAACTTAGATGAAGTTCTATCTACTAATTAGATTGAGCTTCTAAGTAAAAATAATAGATAAACTGGGTTAACTCATATTCTGTAGATAGTGGTTTCATAGTTTCAAATGAAATCAATTACCTTGCTGATATGTATCTACTGAAATTTCTAAACAAGAACTTAAATGATTTTAAATTGATCTCCAACTTTTAAATGGACAATCTCAAAGAATTAGAACTCCCAGTTATATCTGCATGTTATATAATTCATCAGTAATTTTAGACTAGGATTTATTCCTTCTTTGTTCTGTTGTAAACTGACAAATGGGTTCAAACTGAAGTTAAGTTCTATCTACTGACTAGATTGAGCTTCTAAAGCATTATAATATATAAACTGGGTTAACTCTTATTCTAGAGATAATGGTCTCATAGTTTCAAAAAGAAATCAAATACCTTACTAATATGTATCTAATGAAATTTATAAACATGAACCCAAATAAAATTCAAATCTCCAACTATTAATGGACAATCTCAAAGAATTAGAAATCCCAGTTCTATATATGTATGTTACATAAATCATCAGTAACTGGGTTAACTCATATTCTAGAGATAATGGTCTCCTAGTTTCTAAGAAATCAAATACCTTGCTGATATGTATCTACTGAAATTTGTAAACTTGAACTTAAATAAAATTCAAATTGATCTCCAACTATTAATGGACAATCTCAAAGAATCAGAATTCCAAGATCTATCTATGTATGTTATATAAATCATCATTAATGTTAAAAACTAAGATTTAATTCATATTTCTTGTTCTGTATTAAAAATGCCAAAGAACTCTGTTGGAATGACTGAACCCACAACATAGAAGATCTCTGACTTTCAAAACTGGTGTTGCCAAGTTATGTAAACAAAACTTGTATGCGTTGCCATATCCACTCAATTCAATCTGTGATCCAAGGACTTTGCATCTGTGTTGCTAGGTCCGGTAGTCAAGAAACATTCATGTCTCCAAGCACTCAAATCAAATGTCAACAACAATCTCCAAGGAAACCCTTAGTATATATAGAGGTGGAAATACCTAGGCTCTCCAACTCACCTGGTCCTGGCACTCATACAGTAAACACCTGGAAGACGCTTCTGAACGTCGATTACGTGAGGCGATTTCTGTGAATCGATTTATTTTGTCCGTGTGGACGCGCTGAGGCGGATTAAGCACCTCACACGCATGCGCAGTCGATACCTTAGTGTGTTTACTTTCCGGTCGATCAAAAGCGCATATTATATAATTTAGTCTATTAAACCGCTAGCTATGCACAGATATTTTTTTCATCATTTATTTTTAGGGTTTCACTGCCCAGCAGAAGTTTTGACCATTCCAAACCAATACGATTCATTAAATACATATCTAGGTCGAATCCACTGTCTCGTGGTGGCGCTGGTCAGACTGGACTTGCTCATGCGCGGATATCGACTTCCGGCCCAAGTAGTGTTTGTGTGAACGGGCGGCTAATTCGACTCACCTGATTCGATTTGTCTGATTCGCTTCACATTTTGCCCGTGTGACCACGGCTTTGAAAGATCTAGGCACTAAGACTAGTGTTAAGCCGTGGTCACACGGGCAAAATGTGAAGCGAATCAGACAAATCGAATCAGGTGAGTCGAATTAGCCACCCGTTCACACAAACACTACTTGGGCCGGAAGTCGATATCCGCGCATGAGCAAGTCCAGTCTGACCAGCGCCACCACGAGACAGTGGATTCGACCTAGATATGTATTTAATGAATCGTATTGGTTTGGAATGGTCAAAACATCTGCTGGGCAGTGAAACCCTAAAAATAAATGATGAAAAATATATCTGTGGATAGCTAGCGGTTTAATAGACTAAATTATATAATATGCGCTTTTGATCGACCGGAAAGTAAACACACTAAGGTATCGACTGCGCATGCGTGTGAGGTGCTTAATCCGCCTCAGCGCGTCCACACGGACAAAATAAATCGATTCACAGAAATCGCCTCACGTAATCGACGTTCAGAAGCGGTTTACAGTATGTGGAGCACAGGAATCGATTCAGCCCTAATCCGCCTCAGACGCCCGTTCACACGCGAAATGTAACCCGAACTATGCAAGTCGATTTCTACGAATCGATTTACAGCGCCCGTGTGACCACGGCTTTAGAGCCATAACCAGAGTACTCAATGCATTGTCAATGGCAGTGAGCAATCTCCATACAGAAAAAGTAAAATATTGATAAAACCACACAACCTAGAGACAAACCGCTTGGAACACATATAGACAACATGTTTAACAAAAAGATTATATTAGATTTATAAGGTTAGGGTTTTGGATTTCTATTAATTTTGAATAAAACTGACATTTTTCAATGCTCGTATAGGCAAAGTCAATGGCCGTACGGCTTTGCTTTGCTCCCACGGCTGTTTTCAGCGCATGCGCAGTCGGAACCGTGATGTAGTCTTCATACAGAAAAAGTGAAATATCTCTAAAACCACACCACCTAGGAACAAATCGCTTGGTACACATATAGAAAACATGTTTACCAAAAGGATTATATTAGATTTATAAGGTTAGGATTCTGGATTTCTATTAATTTTGAATAAAACTAATGTTTTGCAGTGCGCGTGCCGGAAAACTCAAAGTTTGTTCAACAATAACCGCGAGAGGCGCCACTGTAGCATGTTTTACCGATTTTCGCAGGAGTTTTTGTGACGTCATAAACGACTACACATACTAAATTATACCGCGTGTGTGTACCTATATCCAAATATTGCGTATAATTGGACGCAGTCTCATACATATACATTAATATGCAATACATATTACATTTTATTGATACTACCGTACCTATTTATTCACTAAACGAAAGATTTAAGGGTCTAGAGGGTTTGTTCCAGCGGACATTGTTTTCGGAGCGCATTGACACCGACACCGTTGGCATTGACAACAAGTGAGTAGGTCAGAAGGAGCCATGGTTGCTGTAACTTAGTGTAAGTGTCACTTTTAACTATCTTACTTCCCCAAACTGACCTAATTTATGCATTGTATACGCGTCTGGTTATGGCTTTCTGAGCTAACAACTGCAATCAGGGTGCATTGGTGAATATTTTTATGATCTTGTTAAGAACTGTCGGGGCTAGCTAGCATCGTTAGCTATAACACAGTATAAGCGAGTTCAGCATCTCAGGCGCGCGATGGTTGATGGGAAGTCATCGGGATAAACAAACCCACGTGCATGACTACGCGCAGTGCAAAATGTTAGTTTTATTCAAAATTAATCTAAATCCAGAACCCTAACCTTATCAATTTAATATAATCTTCTTGGTAAACATGTTTTCTATATTTGTACCAAGCGATTTGTCTCTAGGTGGTGTAGTTTTAGAGATATTTCACTTTTTCTGTAAGAAGATTGCTCACGGCCATTGAGTTTGCCTGTGACACCTGTCCGCGCAGTGCGAAACTTTAGTTTTATTCAAAATTAATAGAAATCCAGAACCCTAACCTTATCAATTTAATATAATCTTCTTGGTAAACATGTTTTCTATATGTGTACCAAGCGATTTCTTTCTAGGTGGTACCATTTTAGAGATTTTTCACTTTTTCTGTAAGAAGATTGCTCAAGCCTCAAGGCTTGCTGGTACACGCAGTGCGAAACGTTAGTTTTATTCAAAATTTATGGAAATCCAGAACCCTAACCGTATCAATTTAATACAATCTTCTTGGTAAACATGTTTTCTATATGTGTACCAAGCGATTTGTCTCTAGGTGGTGTATTTTTAGAGATATTTCACTTTTTCTGTAAGAAGATTGCTCACGGCCATAGGTGCAATGCAAAACGTGGCTTTGTTTATCCCGACAGCGACGACCGGAAGTCGGCCTCGCACATGCGCGCGGTCAATGCTGAACTCGCTTATAAACGATACCAGTATTTTCCGGAGAAGTTTGGGTTTCAGAAACTTTCACCAACCTCGCAACAGATTAGGCTTATTACTACCAAAATAAACACCACCTGTCTTTTCTACTGAATCCTAACTGACAAGAGACTAGTGTTGACAATAATGATATTAGCAACACTCTGTATATTCTAGAACGGTTACATACAGCCAGTGTTTTGTTACGGAAAAGTTAGAGCTCACAATGGCATTTTACAACAGTTCATAGGTTGTACTGCTATAGTACATTTAACATTGCTTACATTTGGAAACTCAACCATTTTGTTGTTATTGTGATTTGTGTATTTATGCTGCCCATAACGGTTAAGTCTAATGACTTGTTTTTGCTGATAGATAGTAATAGTCTTGTGACTCCCCTTCTTTTTATCACTTTCAGTTGTGTAGCTAACTACTGCATGCATTATTTCTCTGTTTGTAAGCATTCCCCCACTTCCCCCAAACCTTTGCGCGTTTGTTCGTTCTACATCGGATAATTGTTTCGTTACCAATAGTTAATTTCTCTGAATGTCTTCACCTTGCTGTGTTAGTGGTCATTAGGTCATTAAAGTTGACCTTTTGTATGTAAAACCTTGCTTGATTTATCAGTGTATTTTCTATTTATTTATTTATCTATCTTTCTTTTTCTTTTTTAATTCAGTTTATTTGTTGTTGTCATTAGTCTAGCAGTGCATTATACAATATCATCATTATCACTCAGTATCAATACACTAGTAGGCCTACTACACAGTACTAGTAGTAGGCTAATAGTAGTGTTACTATTAAGTATTAGTAATAGTAGTAATAGTCCTACATGTAATAGTATCGGTATTGTGAGTATATCGTGGATGATGGAGTGGTTTAAAATGTTTTATCTGTGATTGTGAATTCATGTGGTTAAAAAGTACAATTACAAAAAACACACTAATGTGTGGTTGGTTGTTGGAGTTTTACATCAATATCGCTGACATTTGTAGCTTAGAAATTTGCAGTTAGATAACTCTCAGATAAGACTAAGAGAAATGTCCTTTTCACTTCCTTGACAATCTAAAACTGAATCATATTACCAAGCTAATATGGGGCACAAAACGGGGCGTGGACAGTTTCTTGTTGAAATAATAATATTAACATATTACATAGGCAAGAAATGCCTCATTGTTTTTTAAAACCATATTACTCCCTACTATGTGCTATAGTCTTTGTAATTATTAAATTAATGAATAGTCTGCTAAAATAGCAAATTCAGACACTTCAAAGAATTAAAAATCGAGCATTACAGTTTGAGATGGATTGTGTTCAGAGAACTAGCTAGCTCTTTGATACAAACAATTCCGTGCTGCTACTTTAAGCATTGTGTAGTTGGTCATCTTTCTTATTTCTGTGATTGATTGATTGGTTTGTGGTTTGTTTACGCTCGGCTGCATAGGCCATATTCATGGCGAGAATTGTTAGTTTTTTATTGAACCATTGCTTTTACAGAGTGCAAAAGAATCAATTTTGTGTCAGTAAACACTGAATTTAAAAAGCTCACGGTTATATAATTTGTGACTAAGGGAAATAGAATTCAGATAAAAGTTAAAGGTTGTTAATTTATCAAATGGGTTTAATAGACTATATGAGGTGGTATAGATGAGCTGCCCTCAAAAAGCCGTAAATGTTTTCTTGTTTTACTTTTGTGAAAAGATCGTGCATGCTGCCTGCAGTGTAAGACTTGGTGCAGGGCCAAAAAACAGACACAACTTAATAAAAATGTGTAGATAATTTTCCACAATAGCGTGCTTCTAAGTTCTATGTATTGACTCTGGTTAAAGTAGTTATTTGTAGTCTAGGGACTCAGATAATTAATCTGTGAGCAGCCATTGTTCTCATGTCAGCATGGTATGTCTATTTCTAGTTCTCGTCCCTTTTCATTTTTTTCTTTTTTTTCCTTGAAGATTTATACTGCCTATCGTGGATAAGTCTAAATAGACTTGTTTTCACCATTAGACAGTTTGTCGATAGAAAGCCTGAGTCTACACTTTTAAGGCCCTGTCACACTACGACGTTTCTCACCAACGCGCTTCGACGTGTGCCGACGGGTTGGGTTTTTGTTCAAAACGTCGGTACACGTCCGGTACGTTACTGGAGCGCTGCCGGCGCGTTACCGGCGCGTTACCGGCGCGTCGGTACATAGCAACGTGTGAATGGACACGTCGGCGCGCGTCGAGCCGCGTCAAGGTTTTGTGCTTGCACAAAACTTTCGACGGGCCACAACACGCGGCAGCGTGTTGGCGGGCGGGTTACAGACGCGTTAGCAACACGTTGACACACGTTGGCGGCGCGCCGGCAGAACGCTGCCAGACCGTTGATCAACGTCAGTTAACGTTGGCTTTTTTCCCCCCAAAATGCTACCGTTCCATCGGCGCGTCCGTAACGTACCATCTACGGGTAGTGGGCGAGCTATTGGCGTTGCTCCAGCGTATCTCGGCGCGTTGGACGTGTTGCCGGCGTGCCTGGACGCGTTGGCCGCGTGGTGTGGACGCGCTGCGGGCACGTCCTAACGTGTTGCTGGCGGGTATGTACGCGTTGACATGGTACTAACGCGACACCAACGCGCCGTCAACGCGCCGACAGCGCGCCGACAACACGCCGATGGCACGCTGGTAACCCGCTGGTGGGACGTTGACATGTTGTTCTGCCGCGCGTCGAAACGCGTTGGCCACGCACTTATAGCACGCTACTAACACGCTGCGCCGTGTCAAACTTTCTCCCAAAGCGCCGAAGAGTTGGACGCGTGCCGACGGGTTGCACATATTTTGCGCGTTGCCGGCGCGCCGGCGGCAACGTCGTAGTGTGACAGGGCGTTTACAGACCCAAGGGAGTTTTAACCTCCCACACCACATAGACATGGTATGATAGCAACTGGCCTTTGATTTCGCTGTAAGTTTTACACAGTGGTGGAAATCAAAATTGGCAGAGGTGGGGACATGGGGAATCGAACCACCAACCTTCAGATTAGGAGTCCGACCTAGAAAAAAGTCAGACACTCTAACCACTGCGCCACAGAGAACACCACATATAAGTAAAAGTAAATGTATTTCCCTTCTTGATTGAAGTTGGCTCAGACTTTCTCTTGCACGCAACAATGGCAACGTGTAGGTAGCCATGGAGCAGCTTGGCTCACATCACTCACTGATGACTACATAAAGGTAACCATGGATTAGCTTGTCTCACATCACAGACTGACAACATGTAGGTAATCATGGAGCAGCATGTCTCACAGACTGATTGCATCTAGGTATCCATGGAGCAACTTATCTCACGTCACCGACTGACTACATGTAGGTAACCATGGAGCAGCTTGTCTCACATCACGTACTGACTGACTACATGTAGGTAACCATGGAGCAGCTTGTCTCACATAACAGACTGACTACATGTAGGTAACCATGGAGCAGCTTGTCTCACATCACAGATTGACTACATGTAGGTAACCATGGAGCAGCTTGTCTCACATCACTGACTGACAACATGTACGTAACCATGGAGCAGCTTGTCTCACATCACTGACTGACAACATGTAGATAACCATGGAGCAGCTTGTCTCACATCACTGACTGCCAACATGTAGATAACCATGGAGCAGCTTCTCTCACATCACTGACTGACTACATGTAGGTAACCATGGAGCAGCTTGTCTCACATCACATACTGACTTCCTGTAGATAACCATGGAGCAGCTTGTCTCACATCACTGACTGACAACATGTCGGTAACCATGGAGCAGCTTGTCTCACATCACTGACTGACTTCCTGTAGGTAACCATGGAGCAGCTTGTCTCACATCACAGACTGACTGACAACATGTAGGTAACCATGGAGCAGCTTGTCTCACATCACATACTGACTTCATGTAGGTAACCATGGAGCAGCTTGTCTCACATCACTGACTGACAACATGTCGGTAACCATGGAGCAGCTTGTCTCACATCACAGACTGACAACATGTAGGTAACCATGGAGCAGCTTGTCTCACATCACTGACTGACTACATGTAGGTAACCATGGATCAGCTTGTCTCACATCACAGACTGACTTCCTGTAGGTAACCATGTAGCAGCTTGTCTCACATCACTGACTGACTACATGTCGGTAACCATGGAGCAGCTTGTCTCACATCACAGACTGACTACATGTAGGTAACCATGGAGCAGCTTGTCTCACATCACTGACTGACTACCTGTAGGTAACCATGGAGCAGCTTGTCTCACATCACTGAATGAGTACATGTAGGTCACCATGGAGCAGCTTGTCTCACATCACATATTGACTGCATGTAGGTAACCATAGAGCAGCTTGTCTCACATCACAGACTGACTGAATACATGTAGGTAACCATGGAGCAGCTTGTCTCACATCACAGACTGACTGAATACATGTAGGTAACCATGGAGCAGCTTGTCACAGATCACAGACTGACAACATGTAGGTAACCATGGAGCAGCTTGTGTCACATCACAGACTGACTGAATACATGTAGGTAACCATGGAGCAGCTTGTCTCACATCACAGACTGACAACATGTAGGTAACCATGAAGCAGCTTATCTCACCTCACAGACTGACTACATGTAGGTAACCATGGAGCAGCTTGTCTCACATCACAGATTGACTGAATACATGTAGGTAACCATGGAGCAGCTTGTCTCACATCACTGACTGACTACATGTAGGTAACCATGGAGCAGCTTGTCTCACATCACAGACTGACTACATGTAGGTAACCATGGAGCAGCTTGTCTCACATCACAGACTGACTACATGTAGGTAACCATGGAGCAGCTTGTCTCACATCACGTACTGACTACATGTAGGTAACCATGGAGCAGCTTGTCTCACATCACTGACTGACAACATGTAGGTAACCATGGAGCAGCTTGTCTCACATCACTGACTGACTACATGTAGGTAACCATGGAGCAGCTTGTCTCACATCACTGACTGACAACATGTAGATAACCATGGAGCAGCTTGTCTCACATCACAGACTGACTACATGTAGGTAACCATGGAGCAGCTTGTCTCACATCACTGACTGACTACATGTAGGTAACCATGGAGCAGCTTGTCTCACATCACATACTGACTACATGTAGGTAACCATGGAGCAGCTTGTCTCACATCACTTACTGACAACATGTAGGTAACCATGGAGCAGCTTGTCTTACATCACTGACTGACAACATGTAGATAACCATGGAGCAGCTTGTCTCACATCACTGACTGACAACATGTAGATAACCATGGAGCAGCTTGTCTCACATCACAGACTGACTACATGTAGGTAACCATGGAGCAGCTTGTCTCACATCACTGACTGACTACATGTAGGTAACCATGGAGCAGCTTGTCTCACATCACATACTGACTTCCTGTAGGTAACCATGGAGCAGCTTGTCTCACATCACTGACTGACTACATGTAGGTAACCATGGAGCAGCTTGTCTCACATCACAGACTGACTTCCTGTAGGTAACCATGGAGCAGCTTGTCTCACATCACTGACGACCATGTGGTAACCATGAGCAGCTGTCTCACATCACTGACTGACTACATGTAGGTAACCATGGAGCAGCTTGTCTCACATCACAGACTGACTACATGTAGGTAACCATGGAGCAGCTTGTCTCACATCACAGACTGACTACATGTAGGTAACCATGGAGCAGCTTGTCTCACATCACTGACTGACTACATGTAGGTAACCATGGAGCAGCTTGTCTCACATCACTGACTGACTACATGTAGGTAACCATGGAGCAGCTTGTCTCACATCACAGACTGACTACATGTAGGTAACCATGGAGCAGCTTGTCTCACATCACATACTGACTTCCTGTAGGTAACCATGGAGCAGCTTGTCTCACATCACTGACTGACTACATGTAGGTAACCATGGAGCAGCTTGTCTCACATCACAGACTGACTACATGTAGGTAACCATGGAGCAGCTTGTCTCACATCACAGACTGACTACATGTAGGTAACCATGGAGCAGCTTGTCTCACATCACAGACTGACTGACTACATGTAGGTAACCATGGAGCAGCTTGTCTCACATCACAGACTGACTACATGTAGGTAACCATGGAGCAGCTTGTCTCACATCACTGACTGACTACATGTAGGTAACCATGGAGCAGCTTGTCTCACATCACAGACTGACTACATGTAGGTAACCATGGAGCAGCTTGTCTCACATCACAGACTGACTACATGTAGGTAACCATGGAGCAGCTTGTCTCACATCACAGACTGACTACATGTAGGTAACCATGGAGCAGCTTGTCTCACATCACAGACTGACTACATGTAGGTAACCATGGAGCAGCTTGTCTCACATCACAGACTGACTACATGTAGGTAACCATGGAGCAGCTTGTCTCACATCACTGACTGACTACATGTAGGTAACCATGGAGCAGTTTGTCTCACATCACAGACTGACTGACTACATGTAGGTAACCATGGAGCAGCTTGTCTCACATCACAGACTGACTACATGTAGGTAACCATGGAGCAGCTTGTCTCACATCACAGACTGACTACATGTAGGTAACCATGGAGCAGCTTGTCTACATCACAGACTGATACATGTAGGTAACCATGGAGCAGCTTGTCTCACATCACTGACTGACTACATGTAGGTAACCATGGAGCAGCTTGTCTCACATCACAGACTGACTACATGTAGGTAACCATGGAGCAGCTTGTCTCACATCACTGACTGACTACATGTAGGTAACCATGGAGCAGCTTGTCTCACATCACATATTGACTACATGTAGGTAACCATGGAGCAGCTTGTCTCACATCACTGACTGACAACATGTAGGTAACCATGGAGCAGCTTGTCTCACATCACAGACTGACTACATGTAGGTAACCATGGAGCAGCTTGTCTCACATCACAGACTGACTACATGTAGGTAACCATGGAGCAGCTTGTCTCACATCACTGACTGACTACATGTAGGTAACCATGGAGCAGCTTGTCTCACATCACAGACTGACTACATGTAGGTAACCATGGAGCAGCTTGTCTCACATCACATACTGACTACATGTAGGTAACCATGGAGCAGCTTGTCTCACATCACTGACTGACAACATGTAGGTAACCATGGAGCAGCTTGTCTCACATCACAGACTGACTACATGTAGGTAACCATGGAGCAGCTTGTCTCACATCACAGACTGACTACATGTAGGTAACCATGGAGCAGCTTGTCTCACATCACTGACTGACTACATGTAGGTAACCATGGAGCAGCTTGTCTCACATCACAGACTGACTACATGTAGGTAACCATGGAGCAGCTTGTCTCACATCACATACTGACTACATGTAGGTAACCATGGAGCAGCTTGTCTCACATCACAGACTGACTACATGTAGGTAACCATGGAGCAGCTTGTCTCACATCACAGACTGACTACATGTAGGTAACCATGGAGCAGCTTGTCTCACATCACAGACTGACTACATGTAGGTAACCATGGAGCAGCTTGTCTCACATCACAGACTGACTACATGTAGGTAACCATGGAGCAGCTTGTCTCACATCACTGACTGACAACATGTAGGTAACCATGGAGCAGCTTGTCTCACATCACAGACTGACTACATGTAGGTAACCATGGAGCAGCTTGTCTCACATCACTGACTGACTACATGTAGGTAACCATGGAGCAGCTTGTCTCACATCACAGACTGACTACATGTAGGTAACCATGGAGCAGCTTGTCTCACATCACAGACTGACTGACTACATGTAGGTAACCATGGAGCAGCTTGTCGCACATCACAGACTGACTACATGTAGGTAACCATGGAGCAACCTGTCTCACATCACAGACTGACTGACTACATGTAGGTAACAATGGAGCAGCTTGACTCACATAAAAGACTGACTACATGTAGGTAACCATGGAGCAGCTTGACTCACATCACAGACTGACTACATGTATGTAACCATGGAGCAGCTTGTCTCACATCACAGACTAACTACATGTAGGTAACCATGGAGCATCTTGTCTCACATCACGTACTGACTGACTACATGTAGATAACCATGGAGCAGCTTGACTCACATCACAGACTGACTACATGTAGGTAACCATGGAGCAGCTTATCTCACATCACAGACTGACTGAATACATGTAGGTAACTATGGAGCAGCTTGTCTCACATCACAGACTGACTGATTACATGTAGGTAACTATGGAGTAGCTAGTCTCACATCAGAGACTGACAACATGTAGGTAACCATGAAGCAGGTTGTCTCACATCACAGACTGACTACATGTAGGTAACCATGGAGCAGCTTGTCTCACATCACAGACTGACTACATGTAGGTAACCGTGGAGCACCTTGTCTCACATCACAGACTGACTACATGTAGGTAACCATAGAGCAGTTTCTCTCACATCACGGACTGACTACATGTAGGTAATGATGGAGCAGCTTGTCTCACATCACAGACTGACTTCCTGTAGGTAACCATGGAGCAGCTTGTCTCACATCACTTACTGACAACATGTAGGTAACCATGGAGCAGCTTGTCTCACATCACTGACTGACAACATGTAGATAACCATGGAGCAGCTTGTCTCACATCACTGACTGACAACATGTAGATAACCATGGAGCAGCTTGTCTCACATCACAGACTGACTACATGTAGGTAACCGTGGAGCACCTTGTCTCACATCACATACTGACTACATGTAGGTAACCATAGAGCAGTTTCTCTCACATCACGGACTGACTACATGTAGGTAATGATGGAGCAGCTTGTATCACATCACAGACTGACTTCCTGTAGGTAACCATGGAGCAGCTTGTCTCACATCACTTACTGACAACATGTAGGTAATCATGGATCAGCTTATCTCACATCACTGACTGACAACATGTAGATAACCATGGATCAGCTTGTCTCACATCACTGACTGACAACATGTAGATAACCATGGAGCAGCTTGTCTCACATCACAGACTGAGTACATGTTGGTAACCATGCAGCAGCTTGTCCCACATCACATACTGACTTGCTGTAAGTAACCATGGAGTAGCTTGTCTCACATCACAGACTGACTACATGTAGGTAACCATGGAGCAGCTTGTCTCACATCACAGACTGATTACATGTAGGTAACCATGGAGCAGCTTGTCTCACATCACAGACTGACATCATGTATGTAACCATGGAACAGCTTCTCTCACATCACAGACTGACTACATGTAGGTAACCATGGAGCAGCTTGCCTCACATAACAGACTGACTGACGACATGTAGGTAACCATGGAGCAGCTTGACTCACATCACTGACTGACTACATGTAGGTAACCATGGAGCAGTTTGTCTCACATCACAGACTGACTGACTACATGTAGGTAACCATGGAGCAGCTTGACTCACATCACTGACTGACTACATGTAGGTAACCATGGAGCAGCTTGACTCACATCACAGACTGACTACATGTAGGTAACCATGGAGCAACCTGTCTCACATCACAGACTGACTAACTACATGTAGGTAACCATGGAGCAGCTTGACTCACATCACAGACTGACTACATGTAGGTAACCATGGAGCAGCTTGACTCACATCACAGACTGACTACATGTATGTAACCCTGGAGCAGCTTGTCTCACATCACAGACTGACTACATGTAGGTAACCATGGAGCAGCTTGTCTCACATCACATACTGACTGACTACATGTAGGTAACCATGGAGCAGCTTGCCTCACATCACAGACTGACTACGTGTAGGTAACCATGGAGCAGCTTGACTCACATCACAGACTACATGTAGGTAACCATGCAGCAGCTTATCTCACATCACAGACTGACTGAATACATGTAGGTAACTATGGAGCAGCTTGTCTCACATCACAGACTGACTGATTACATGTAGGTAACTATGGAGTAGCTAGTCTCTCATCAGAAACTGACAACATGTAGGTAACCATGAAGCAGCCTGTCTCACATCAGAGACTGACAACATGTAGGTAACCATGAAGCAGCGTATCTCACCTCACAGCCTGACTACATGTAGGTTACCATGGAGCAGCTTGTCTCACATCACAGATTGACTGAATACATGTAGGGAACCATGGAGCAGCTTGTCTCACATCACAAATTGACTGACTACATGTAGGTAACCATGGAGCAGCTTGTCTCACATCACAGACCGACTGACTACATGTAGGTAACCATGGAGCAGCTTGTATCACATCACGTACTGACTACATGTAGGTAACCATGGAGCAGCTTGTCTCACATCACGTACTGACTGACTACATGTAGGTAACCATGGACCAGCTTGTCTCACATCACAGACAGACTGACTACATGTAGGTAACCATGGAGCAGCTCGTCTCACATCACGTACTGACTACATGTAGGTAACCATGGAGCAGCTTGTCTCAGATCACGTACTGACTGACTACATGTAGGTAACCATGGAGCAGCTTGTCTCACATCACAGACTGACTGACTACATGTACGTAACCACGGAGCAGCTTGACTCACATCACAGACTGACTACATGTAGGTAACCATGGAGCAGCTTGTCTCACCTCACAGATTGACTGAATACATGTAGGTAACCATGGAGCAGCTTGTCTCACATCACAAATTGACTGACTACATGTAGGTAACCATGGAGCAGCTTGTCTCACATCACAGACTGACTACATGTAGGTAACCATGAAGCAGCTTATCTCACCTCACAGACTGACTACATGTAGGTAACCATGGAGCAGCTTGTCTCACATCACAAATTGACTGACAACATGTAGGTAACCATGAAGCAGCTTGTCTCACATCACAGACTGACTACATGTAGGTAACCATGAAGCAGCTTATCTCACCTCTCAGGGACTGACTACAATGTAGGTAACCATGGAGCAGCTTGTCTCACATCACAGGATTGGACTGAACATGTAGGTAACCATGGAGCAGCTTGTCTCAAGCACAACAATTGACTGACTACATGTAGGTAACCGTGAAAGCAGCTTGTCTCACATCACAGGATGGGACTACATGTAGGTAACCATGAAGAAGCTTATCTCACCTAACTGGACTGACTACAGGTAGGTTACCAGGAGCAGCTTGTCTCACGTCACAGATTGGATGAATACATGTAGGTATCCATGCTGCAGCTTGTCTCACATCACAAATTGACTGCTACATGTAGGGTAACATGGAGCAGCATTGTCTCTCATCACAGACTGACTGAAATACATGTAGGAACCATGGAGCAGGTTGTCTTCAACATCACGTTACTGACTACAGCAGTTTGTCTCACATCACAGACTGACTGACTACATGTAGGTAACCATGGAGCAGCTTGACTCACATCACAGACTGACTACATGTAGGTAACCATAGAGCAGTTTGTCTCACATCACGGACTGACTACATGTAGGTAATGATGCAGCCGCTTGTCTCACATCACAGACTGACTAAATGTCGGTAAGCATGAATCAGCTTTTTTTTTTTTTAAAATTTTTTATTGAGGCTGTATTTATACTGTCCATAGCATATAAGCCCGGGTACCCAGGCTTGTTTTCAATGCTGGCCAGTTGTAGTGTTGGTGTTATCTTACCACACAGTGGCTGCTGATAAGGTATTTGATTGCCTGCATTTCAGTAGCAGATAGATAATTGGTTGGTATGGTTAGTAGCCTATGTTGTTTTTTTGGATTTTCTTGGTATATATGTTTTTATTTTTCTACTCTTATTACTAGACTAGCCTACTCCTATTTACATATCATAGGCTTGTACGTAGCTGTGTGGTGTGTTATCTGGCTACTTTTGGCATGGTTACCTTCCATTGGGCATCCCGCTGGTGGGCCGTGACATATTACATGCCCCTTTGCAGTGCAGCTTACTGGGGGTTTCCTAGCCTTATTTTGCACAGATATTTTTTGTAAGTTTTTAGGTCAGGAATTTGTCGTTCCTTTACCGTTTGGGCATTCCACAACTTGGCAGCCATTTCCAGCGTGCTTCTCTCATGAGCTTTTATTCGGCTTCTGGTCTGCTTTAGTAGTGGTGCATTATTTGCTCTAGTAGCCCTTTGTGGTTTTGTTAGAAGTTTACTGTTTTGACTATAGCTATATGCTAATGTTTTCAAATGAATTATTCTCCTATTTTCTAGTAGTTTCACTTTGGTTCTTTTGTGTATGTCATAGGTTGGGTGCAGCTTGTCTACTCTTAGACAGATTTTTAGGGCTCTGTTCTGCAGTGTTTGCAGTTTTTTTTGTAGTTCTTTTCTCGCACCCATGTAGTTTACATCTCCATAGTCAAAATAGGGGAGCACCATGCCCTTGAAGATTTTTATTGACATTTCTTGTGTCATGTAGTCTCTTAGCTTTGCAAATAGCCACAGTTTGTGGTTTACTTTTTGTATAATTTTATTTATACATAGGTTGTAGTTTAGTTGGCTGTCCAACTCAAGGCCTAGGTATTTGTAATGGTCTACATTTTCTAGTGTTTGGTTTCCTAACTTACAGTGTAGTTTTCTTTCTGGCATTTGTTTATGCGAGAAGAGTACTGTTTTTGATTTGCTTGTGTTGATGGTTATTTTGTTGGACTCACACCACTCATCTAGTTTTAGTAGGAGTTTATTTAGTTTAGTTATTACCTCCTCTCTTGTGGTGCCATTTGCGTATATGACTGTGTCATCTGCATATAGTTGGAGGCATTCAGTTTGCAACCATTTTTCAAGGTCGTTTATATAGATTATAAAGAGTAGTGGCCCTAACACTGACCCTTGGGGTACACCACATGTGACAGGTTGGTTGTCTGATAGTGTATTGTTTATTTTTGTTTTCTGTTGCCTGTTGTTCAGGTAGCATCTTAGCCAATCCATAGTGTTGGATTTTATGCCCATTGTCTCACATCACAGACTGACTACATGTAGGTAACCATGGAGCAGCTTGTCTCACATCACAGACTGACTACATGTAGGTAACCATGGAGCAGCTTGTCTCACATCACATACTGACTTCCTGTAGGTAACCATGGTGCAGCTTGTCTCACATCACTGACTGACAACATGTCGCTAACCATGGAGCAGCTTGTCTCACATCACATACTGATTTCCTGTAGGTAACCATGGAGCAGCTTGTCTCACATCACAGACTGACTGACAACATGAAGGTAACCATGGAGCAGCTTGTCTCACATCACAGACTGACTTCATGTAGGTAACCATGGAGCAGCTTGTCTCACATCACTGACTGACAACATGTCGGTAACCATGGAGCAGCTTGTCTCACATCACAGACTGACTACATGTAGGTAACCATGGAGCAGCTTGTCTCACATCACAGACTGACTACATGTAGGTAACCATGGAGCAGCTTGTCTCACATCACAGACTGACTACATGTAGGTAACCATGGAGCAGCTTGACTCACATCACAGACTGACTACATGTAGGTAACCATGGAGCAGCTTGTCTCACATCACAGACTGACTACATGTAGGTAACCATGGAGCAGCTTGTCTCACATCACAGACTGACTACATGTAGGTAACCATGGAGCAGCTTGTCTCACATCACAGACTGACTTGTGTCTCACATCACAGACTGACAACATGTAGGTAACCATGGAGCAGCTTGTCTCACATCACAGACTGACTACATGTAGGTAACCATGGAGCAGCTTGTCTCACATCACAGACTGACTGACGACATGTAGGTAACCATGGAGCAGCTTGTCTCACATCACAGACTGACTACATGTAGGTAACCATGGAGCAGCTTGTCTCACATCACAGACTGACTACATGTAGGTAACCATGGAGCAGCTTGTCTCACATCACAGACTGACTACATGTAGGTAACCATGGAGCAGCTTGTCTCACATCACAGACTGACTACATGTAGGTAACCATGGAGCAGCTTGTCTCACATCACAGACTGACTACATGTAGGTAACCATGGAGCAGCTTGTCTCACATCACAGACTGACTGACTACATGTAGGTAACCATGGAGCAGCTTGTCTCACATCACAGACTGACTACATGTAGGTAACCATGGAGCAGCTTGTCTCACATCACAGACTGACTACATGTAGGTAACCATGGAGCAACCTGTCTCACATCAGAGACTGACTACATGTAGGTAACCATGGAGCAGCTTGCTCACATCACAGACTGACTACATGTAGGTAACCATGGAGCAGCTTGACTCACATCACAGACTGACTCATGTTACCATGGAGCGTTGTCTCAATCACAGCTGACTACATGAGGTAAGGTAACCATGGAGCAGCTTTCTCACATCAAGACTGACTGAATACATGTAGGTAACCATGGAGCAGCTTGTCTCACATCACAGACTGACTACATGTAGGTAACCATGAAGCAGCTTATCTCACATCACAGACTGACTACATGTAGGTAACCATGGAGCAGCTTGTCTCACATCACAGATTGACTGAATACATGTAGGTAACCATGGAGCAGCTTGTCTCACATCACAAATTGACTGACTACATGTAGGTAACCATGAAGCAGCTTGTCTCACATCACAGACTGACTACATGTAGGTAACCATGAAGCAGCTTATCTCACATCACTGACTGACTACATGTAGGTAACCATGGAGCAGCTTGTCTCACATCACAGATTGACTGAATACATGTAGGTAACCATGGAGCAGCTTGTCTCACATCACAAATTGACTGACTACATGTAGGTAACCATGGAGCAGCTTGTCTCACATCACAGACTGACTGACTACATGTAGGTAACCATGGAGCAGCTTGTCTCACATCACGTACTGACTACATGTAGGTAACCATGGAGCAGCTTGTCTCACATCACGTACTGACTGACTACATGTAGGTAACCATGGAGCAGCTTGTCTCACATCACAGACTGACTGATTACATGTAGGTAACCATGGAGCAGCTTGTCTGACATCACAGACTGACAACATGTAGGTAACCATGGAGCAGCTTGTCTCACATCACAGACTGACAACATGTAGGTAACCATGGAGCAGCTTGTCTCACATCACAGACTGACTACATGTAGGTAACCATGGAGCAGCTTGTCTCACATCACAGACTGACTACATGTAGGTAACCATGGAGCAGCTTGTCTCACATCACAGACTGACAACATGTAGGTAACCATGGAGCAGCTTGTCTCACATCACAGACTGACTACATGTAGTTAACCATGGAACAGTTTGTCTCACATCACAGACTGACTACATGTAGGTAACCAAGGAGCAGTTTGTCTCACATCACAGACTGACTACATGTAGATAACCATGGAGCAGTTTGACTCACATCACAGACTGACTACATGTAGATAACCAAGGAGCAGTTTGTCTCACATCACAGACTGACTACATGTAGGTAACCATGGAGCAGCTTGACTCACATCACAGACTGACTACATGTAGGTAACCATGGAGCAGCTTGTCTCACATCACAGACTGACTACATGTAGATAACCAAGGAGCAGTTTGTCTCACATCACAGACTGACTGACTACATGTACGTAACCATGGAGCAGCTTGACTCACATCACAGACTGACTACATGTAGGTAACCATGGAGCAGCTTGTCGCACATCACAGACTGACTACATGTAGGTAACCATGGAGCAACCTGTCTCACATCACAGACTGACTGACTACATGTAGGTAACCATGGAGCAGCTTGACTCACATCACAGACTGACTACATGTAGGTAACCATGGAGCAGCTTGACTCACATCACAGACTGACTACATGTATGTAACCATGGAGCAGCTTGTCTCACATCACAGACTGACTACATGTAGGTAACCATGGAGCAGCTTGTCTCACATCACGTACTGACTGACTACATGTAGGTAACCATGGAGCAGCTTGACTCACATCACAGAATGACTACATGTCGGTAACCATGGAGCAGCTTATCTCACATCACAGACTGACTGAATACATGTAGGTAACCATGGAGCAGCTTATCTCACATCACAGACTGACTGAATACATGTAGGTAACTATGGAGCAGCTTGTCTCACATCACAGACTGACTGATTACATGTAGGTAACTATGGAATAGCTAGTCTCACATCAGAGACTGACAACATGTAGGTAGCGATGAAGCAGCTTGTCTCACATCACAGACTGACTACATGTAGGTAACCATGAAGCAGCTTATCTCACCTCACAGACTGACTACATGTAGGTTACCATGGAGCAGCTTGTCTCACATCACAGATTGACTGAATACATGTAGGTAACCATGCAGCAGCTTGTCTCACATCACAAATTGACTGACTACATGTAGGTAACCATGGAGCAGCTTGTCTCACATCACGTACTGACTGAATACATGTAGGTAACCATGGAGCAGCTTGTCTCACATCACAGACAGACTGACTACATGTAGGTAACCATGGAGCAGCTTGACTCACATCACAGACTGACTACATGTCGGTAACCATGGAGCAGCTTATCTCACATCACAGACTGACTGAATACATGTAGGTAATTATGGAGCAGCTTGTCTCACATCACAGACTGACTGATTACATGTAGGTAACTATGGAGTAGCTAGTCTCACATCAGAGACTGACAACATGTAGGTAACCATGAAGCAGCTTGTCTCACATCACAGACTGACTACATGTAGGTAACCATGGAGCAGCTTGTCGCACATCACAGACTGACTACATGTAGGTAACCATGGAGCAACCTGTCTCACATCACAGACTGACTAACTACATGTAGGTAACCATGGAGCAGCTTGACTCACATCACAGACTGACTACATGTAGGTAACCATGGAGCAGCTTGACTCACATCACAGACTGACTACATGTATGTAACCCTGGAGCAGCTTGTCTCACATCACAGACTGACTACATGTAGGTAACCATCGAGCAGCTTGTCTCACATCACATACTGACTGACTACATGTAGGTAACCATGGAGCAGCTTGCCTCACATCACAGACTGACTACATGTAGGTAACCATGAAGCAGCTTGTCTCACATCAGAGATTGACAACATGTAGGTAACCATGAAGCAGCTTATCTCACCTCACAGCCTGACTACATGTAGGTTACCATGGAGCAGCTTGTCTCACATCACAGATTGACTGAATACATGTAGGGAACCATGGAGCAGCTTGTCTCACATCACAAATTGACTGACTACATGTAGGTAACCATGGAGCAGCTTGTCTCACATCACAGACTGACTGACTATATGTAGGTAACCATGGAGCAGCTTGTATCACATCACGTACTGACTACATGTAGGTAACCATGGAGCAGCTTGTCTCACATCACGTACTGACTGACTACATGTAGGTAACCATGGACCAGCTTGTCTCACATCACAGACAGACTGACTACATGTAGGTAACCATGGAGCAGCTCGTCTCACATCACGTACTGACTACATGTAGGTAACCATGGAGCAGCTTGTCTCAGATCACGTACTGACTGACTACATGTAGGTAACCATGGAGCAGCTTGTCTCACATCACAGACTGACTGACTACATGTAGGTAACCACGGAGCAGCTTGACTCACATCACAGACTGACTACATGTAGGTAACCATGGAGCAGCTTGTCTCACATCACAGATTGACTGAATACATGTAGGTAGCCATGGAGCAGCTTGTCTCACATCACAAATTGACTGACTACATGTAGGTAACCATGGAGCAGCTTGTCTCACATCACGGACTGACTACATGTAGGTAACCATGAAGCAGCTTATCTCACCTCACAGACTGACTACATGTAGGTAACCATGGAGCAGCTTGTCTCACATCACAAATTGACTGACAACATGTAGGTAACCATGAAGCAGCTTGTCTCACATCACAGACTGACTACATGTAGGTAACCATGAAGCAGCTTATCTCACCTCACAGACTGACTACATGTAGGTAACCATGGAGCAGCTTGTCTCACATCACAGATTGACTGAATACATGTAGGTAACCATGGAGCAGCTTGTCTCACATCACAAATTGACTGACTACATGTAGGTAACCATGAAGCAGCTTGTCTCACATCACAGACTGACTACATGTAGGTAACCATGAAGCAGCTTATCTCACCTCACAGACTGACTACATGTAGGTTACCATGGAGCAGCTTGTCTCACATCACAGATTGACTGAATACATGTAGGTAACCATGGAGCAGCTTGTCTCACATCACAAATTGACTGACTACATGTAGGTAACCATGGAGCAGCTTGTCTCACATCACAGACTGACTGACTACATGTAGGTAACCATGGAGCAGCTTGTCTCACATCACGTACTGACTACATGTAGGTAACCATGGAGCAGCTTGTCTCACATCACGTACTGACTGACTACATGTAGGTAACCATGGAGCAGCTTGTCTCACATCACAGACAGACTGACTACATGTAGGTAACCATGGAGCAGCTCGTCTCACATCACGTACTGACTACATGTAGGTAACCATGGAGCAGCTTGTCTCAGATCACGTACTGACTGACTACATGTAGGTAACCAAGGAGCAGCTTGTCTCACATCACAGACTGACTGACTACATGTAGGTAACCATGGAGCGGCTCGTCTCACATCACAGACTGACTACATGTAGGTAACCATGGAGCAGTTTGTCTCACATCACAGACTGACTGACTACATGTAGGTAACCATGGAGCAGCTTGTCTCACATCACAGACTGACTACATGTATGTAACCATGGAGCAGCTTGTCTCACATCACAGACTGATTACATGTAGGTAACCATGGAGCAGATTATCTCACATCACAGACTGACTACATGTAGGTAACCATGGAGCAGCTTGTCTCACATCACAGACTGACTAAATGTCGGTAAGCATGAAGCAGCTTGTCTCACATCACTTACTGACTACATGTAGTTAACCATGGAGCAGTTTGTCTCACATCACAGACTGACTACATGTAGGTAACCAAGGAGCAGTTTGTCTCACATCACAGACTGACTACATGTAGATAACCATGGAGCAGCTTGACTCACATCACAGACTGACTACATGTAGATAACCAAGGAGCAGTTTGTCTCACATCACAGACTGACTACATTTAGGTAACCATGGAGCAGCTTGGCTCACATCACAGACTGAGTACAAGTAGGTAACCATGGAGCAGCTTGTCTCACATCACAGACTGACTACATGTAGATAACCAAGGAGCAGTTTGTCTCACATCACAGACTGACTGACTACATGTACGTAACCATGGAGCAGCTTGACTCACATCACAGACTGACTACATGTAGGTAACCATGGAGCAGCTTGTCGCACATCACAGACTGACTACATGTAGGTAACCATGGAGCAACCTGTCTCACATCACAGACTGACTAACTACATGTAGGTAACCATGGAGCAGCTTGATTCACATCACAGACTGACTACATGTAGGTAACCATGGAGCAGCTTGACTCACATCACAGACTGACTACATTTATGTACCCTGGAGCAGCTTTTCTCACATCACAGACTGACTACATGTAGGTAACCATGGAGCAGCTTGTCTCACATCACATACTGACTGACTACATGTAGGTAACCATGCAGCAGCTTGTCTCACATCACAGACTGACTACATGTAGGTAACCATGGAGCAGCTTATCTCACATCACAGACTGACTGAATACATGTAGGTAACTATGGAGCAGCTTGTCTCACATTACCGACTGACTGATTACATGTAGGTAACTATGGAGTAGCTAGTCTCTCATCAGAAACTGACAACATGTAGGTAACCATGAAGCAGCTTATCTCACCTCACAGACTGACTACATGTAGGTAACCATGGAGCAGCTTGTCTCACATCACAGATTGACTGAATACATGTAGGTAACCATGGAGCAGCTTGTCTCACATCACAAATTGACTGACTACATGTAGGTAACCATGGAGCAGCTTGACTCACATCACAGACTGACTACATGTAGGTAACCATGGAGCAGCTTGTATCACATCAGGTACTGACTACATGTAGTTAACCATGGAGCTGCTTGTCTCACATCACGTACTGACTGACTACATGTAGGTAACCATGGATCAGCTTGTCTCACATCACAGGCAGACTGACTACATGTAGGTAACCATGGAGAAGCTCGTCTCACATCACGTACTGACTACATGTAGGTAACCATGGAGCAGCTTGTCTCAGATCACGTACTGACTGACTACATGTAGGTAACCATGGAGCAGCTTGTCTCACATCACAGACTGACTGACTACATGTAGGTAACCATGGAGCGGCTTGTCTCACATCACAGACTGACTACATGTAGGTAACCATGGAGCAGTTTGTCTCACATCACAGACTGACTGACTACATGTAGGTAACCATGGAGCAGCTTGTCTCACATCACAGACTGACTGCATGTAGGTAACCATGGAGCAGCTTGTCTGACATCACAGACTGATTACATGTAGGTAACCATGGAGCAGCTTGTCTCACATCACAGACTGACTACATGTAGGTAACCATGGAGCAGCTTGTCTCACATCACAGACTGATTACATGTAGGTAACCATGGAGCAGCTTGTCTCACATGACAGACTGACAACATGTAGGTAACCATGGAGCAGCTTGTCTCACATCACAGACTGACTACATGTAGGTAACCATGGAGCAGCTTGTCTCACATCACAGACTGACTGACGACATGTAGGTAACTATGGAGCAGCTTGTCTCACATCACAGACTGACTGATTACATGTAGGTAACTATGGAGTTGCTAGTCTCACATCAGAGACTGACAACATGTAGGTAACCATGAAGCAGCTTGTCTCACATCACAGACTGACTACATGTAGGTAACCATGGAGCAGCTTGTCTCACATAACAGACTGACTACATGTAGGTAACCGTGGATCACCTTGTCTCACATCACAGACTGACTAGATGTAGGTAACCATAGAGCAGTTTGTCTCACATCACGGACTGACTACATGTAGGTAATGATTGAGCAGCTCGTCTCACATCACAGACTGACTACATGTAGGTAACCATGGAGCAGTTTGTCTCACATCACAGACTGACTACATGTAGGTAACCATAGAGCAGCTTGTCTCACATCACAGACTGACTACATGTAGGTAACCATGGAGCAGCTTGTCTCACATCATAGACTGACTACATGTAGGTAACCATGGAGCAGCTTGTCTCACATCACAGACTGACTAAATGTCGGTAAGCATGAAGCAGCTTGTCTCACATCAGAGACTGACTACATGTAGGTAACCATGGAGCAGCTTGTCTCCCATCACAGACTGACTACATGTAGGTAGCCATGGAGCAGCTTGTCTCACATCACTGACTGACTACATGTAGGTAACCATGGAGCAGCTTGTCTCCCATCACAGACTGACTACATGTAGGTAACCATGGAGCAGCTTGTCTCACATCACTCACAGCCTGACTACATGTAGGTAACCATGGAGCAGCTTGTCTCACATCACAGACTGACTACATGTATGTAGCCATGGAGCAGCTTGTCTCACATCACTCACAGACTGACTACATGTAGGTAACCATGGAGCAGCTTGTCTCACATCACTGACTGACTACATGTAGGTAACCATGGAGCAGCTTGTCTCACATCACTGACTGACTACATGTAGGTAACCATGCCGCAGCTTGTCTCACAGAGTGCTGACTTGTAGACACCCACACCCTGACCTAATTACTAACCACAATCAGTGGTTTTATTAACTAGCATCCTGGTCCCTTAGCCGAGCTATCCGGGCCCCTAGGCTGAGCTTTAATACTTTCTATTAAACCATTTGTGTACGCTCTCGGCCCTCCCTCTTTTTCAGGCCCCTCGGTTTAAGCCCAATCAGCCTAATGGTTAATCCATGACGTCTACCACAGGGGTGGTCAGTGGAGTGCATTATATTCTATATAAAATATTGAATACAAGTAAGGTTAGGATTCCATATGCACAGTATGTGAATGTGTATGAGGTATGCGATTTGTGTGCTCCCATACCTATAAATACCCATGAATTTTCAGTCAGTCCAACCGATTTTGTATACTCATCCACACCAATCATTACATGGAGCGATCCAGTTTGCCGTCAACACAAATCGCATTCGCATTCGGACATATGGAATCATTTGTATTCTATTTACATGTTTTCCATGTTATGTCACATTCGCATACCATGTATATGGAATCCTAGCTCCAGGAGTCAACAACTCTGCAAAATGTACAATGTCGTGCAACCAGCCCGGATTGGGCGAGATGGCATATGAAAATCGCATTAGGAGACTCAACCTAAAAACATTGTCATATCATCTCAGGGGAGATATCGTAGAGACTTATAACATTATTACTGGAGTCTATGACAGTGATGTCACAACTGGTTTGTTCAACCTCAGAGTAGACAGCAACACCAGAGGCCAGTGGTAAAATATCTTCACAGAGAGGCACAGACTTCACAGAGAGGCACAGACAAAGAGGCAAAAACTCATTTTTCTTTCGACTGACAGATCCATCGAAGAGTCTTCCAGACCAAGTAGTTGAAGCGCCAACGGTAGATGAATTTGAGAGAAGGCTGAATAGACAATGGATAGGACATCCACAATCATATGATTTCAGGGCTCTGTCCACCCTCATACTCGTGCAAAACCATAGTTCCTTTTTACCATAAAGAGCTGGGATTAGAGGCCCAATAAGGCCTAGATTAGCCAGAAGAGGATCTATAAATTAATCTGTAAGTTAACTCACCGCATGAGTCCTCATCGGAGCCATCTTCGCAGTGCTTCTTGAAGTCGCAGTAGTATGAAATAGAAATACACTGAGAGTCTCTGCACCGGAACTGGACCTCAGAACAACCGTCTGGAAAATAAGAATCACTGAGCCAGCTAACGGAATGACCACGGTGACAGTGATGCAATGATGTGAGGGACAGTCCACACATATTGATGTTCTTCACAATCTGAACAGTGTTCAAAAGGGATGGGGACAGTGTGGATGTAAGCGGCAATATTCACGTTGCTTTTCAGGCTATAACATCAGTCATATTTGATCAGTGTTTTTATGTAATGGTGCAGTCACACTACGACGTGTTTTCCGGCGTGCCGCCAACGCGCAAAATATTTGCTAGCACGCGAGACACGTCCAACTTTTCGGTGTTTTGGGAGAAAGTCTGACGGGTTGTAGCGTGTCAGTGGCGTGTTGGTGGCGTGTTAGTAGCGTGTTAGTAGCGTGTTAGTAGAGTGTTAGTAGCGTGTTGTTGGCGTGTTGGGAGCGTGTTAGAAGCATGTTGTTAGCGTGTTGGTGGCGTGCCTGTGGCGTGTTGGTGGCGTGTTGGTGGTGTGTAGGCAGCGCGTTGGTAATGTGTTAGTAGCGTGTCAACACGTGCATAGCCGCCGCCAACACATCAGGACGCGCCGGAGCATGTCCACACCCGCCGCCAACGCGTCCAGGCGCGCCGGCAACACGTCGTACGCGTCGAGAAATGCTGGAGCAATGCCAGTAACACGCCCACTACACGTCGCGGGGAAGTCACCGACCTGCCGATGGAACAGTCGCATTTTGGGGAAAAAAAACCCAACGTTTACTGACGTTCATCAACGGTCTGCCAGCGCACCACCAACGGTGTCGACGTGTTGGCTCAAACATTGCTATCGGTGTACGTGTACCGACGCGCCGGTAACGTGCCGGACGTGTACCGACGTTTCGCCCAAAAACCCAACACGTTGGCACGCATTGTCCAGCGCTGGTGCAACACGTCGTAGTGTGACTGCGGCATTAGGATTAGAGGAAGGGGAAGGAGGTCAAACTGACCTGTAATATTGTTAGGATTGTGAAAGTCACTGTCATTTATCGACTGTGCCGAAACTAACTAGAGTAAAACCTCTCTAAATCGACTATCGGACCAACTTTAAATCGTCCATTTAGGGAGGTGGTCGGTTTAGGAAGTTTCTTTTATCATTACAATGGTAATATATGGGCGATCGTTTGGGACCCAAATAAAGTGATTAATATAGGGAAGTGGTCGATCTGTGGAGGTGGTCAATTACAGGGGTTTTACTGTACTTTTATCAGCAGACATATCAACTGTATAACATAACCTGTCAGGATTAGTCGCAAATGTATAAATTAAGATTGAAAACTTTCCTTCATTTTTCTGCGTCCCTTTATGTGATGGGCTACAATATGTTTACACTATTCTGTCTGGTCTGAAACAATCACACATTAGCTCATCATGAGCAGGGCTTTTGGTAGATAAAAGGTTCACCTCCCATACCTGTAGTAGGGGTGAATGACAACATAGTCTAAATACGGGCGAAAATAGCTTTAGTGTTGAACAGGAAGTACAATCTCTGGTGCCAGTATCAAATGGCTCATATCAGCACAGAGTTGGTGAAATGAGAGAGAATGCAAAAAGGCAAGATGGTGGTGATAGAACGCCGAAGATTTCACTTATAAAGTCCATTAAGGTTGCATAGTCCGATGAAAACATACAATTTTCAGAACCAAGACACTTATCTAGATTTGATTCTACCTATCCAACTTAGATATTGGTGCACTTATTAAGCATTTGTTGCTGCAGAGAATGGCGTAATAAGTCAATTAAAAGAAACTGTTACTACTGAAGTCTATGGTCTCAGAATTTTGGCGTGCTTGCCAAAATTATTTTGGCATGTTTTGACCTCAAATATCTCCAAACTTAGCCATTTAAAATTAAAGTTACTTAAAACTAAAGTAAAGTAGATTATAACAATTAGTATAATATATTTATCTCAGAAAATAGCAAAAACTCAAAAGCATCGGACTATGCAACTTTAAACTACATGTTTTATTATATTTTTAAACTCAAAAGTAGCAGGTGAATAATATTAAGATATATGTGAAGAATATATTTTGCTTCTTAAATCTTTTTTTTTGTTTTTTTTTGTTGTTCAAATTATTATTCCAGTTATCCTATCCAGTATATCAGTGATTTGATGATCATACCTGTGAGGAGACATTAATAGAATGGGCATGACTTGCAGATACAGGTAGTAGTGGATTTTGGATTATGCAAACAATGGTTGCATGGCTCATTTAAATTGTCTTGATCAACTAATAGCTTTGTCGTTAGTGTAGTATTAGCAGACTACAGCGTGGTGCTGACACCTGGTGTTCACTGTGAGAACCAATAAGGTTGACTTGTAACATAGCATCCAGACAAGTCAATACAACATGGTGACAGTGGTTTTACCCCAACTACTCCAACTTACAGCTAAGTAATGTCTTTATTTACAGGTTAGGAGTATTTATGAAGGTTCCAAGAACAGTTTGAGAGGGTGATGAGAGATTCACAACTTCAGGATTTCTCATAAGGGGAGTAGCATCTTTGAAGAATTCCCAAACCACCCAGACCTACTCACTCTGATTCTGAGTAACAGGACACCAACCAAGGAATATTCAGGCCCATGGCACATGGCTCAAAAAGCAAGGACTGGGCCACACTGGGTTATTTTATGCCTTGCAACAGGTTACATATTGAAAGACTTTGACAATTGACTCTGTATTTTGTGTACATGTGCTTTAATAATGTGAAAATAAGCCAAACTTGTCTAAACCCACCCCTGGTCAGAAACCCATGTGAGTAGTATATGGAAAGTGGGCAGTTACCCAGCCATACAAATACACATTGCACAACACCACAACATCAACAACACTCCGTATCTTGTGCAAAAATGGCAACCTAGCAGATTCCACCACCTGCAACAATGTCCCTAAAAGGGGACGTGGTGGAGAACTGGAAGGACTTTGAAACTGCCCTGAATTACTATTGCATCGCCACACAACTGAACACCAAACTGAAAACAGCTGCAGCTAATCCAGATCCAGCTGGGATGCAACTAGTTGCTGCAACACTCTTTGCAGTAATATGTACAGATGGTCTGAAGGTCATGAAGAGTCTACCCAACCTGTCTGAGGAGGATGAGAAGGATCCCGTATGCATTCTTCAAGAGGTGAGAGGTCACTTCATCCCTCAACCTTTTCGAATGATATAAGTTCAACATTGTAACACAGAAGGATGAATCAGCATATGAATTCCTGTGAGTTTGAAACTTTAAAGGATAGCCTCATCCGGGATCGCCTTGTAATAGGAACATCTGATGAGGTTTGCCGAGACCGTCTTCTGCGTTTATAACCTGTACCTGACCTCAACCAGTGCATAGAGCTCCTTAGAGTAAGTGAGCTCCAAGAGTCCCACAGGCAGGTGATGTCAATGGGAAAGGAAATACGACCAGTTGACCATATACAAAGCAAGAATAAACCAAGGCAGAAGGGAAAGACATCCAAGCCGACAAGCAAAGTGAAACCTTCAGACAACGCCACATGCAGATGGTGTGGAAAGTCTCAAATACACAACCGGAGCGAGTGCAAGGCAAAGGAGAGCAAGTGCCATCTATGGGGGAAAATTAGGCACTATGCAAATGTATGTATATCTAGCAAACCCAAGTCAGTCCATGAAGTGAAAGGAGACAATGTGGATTACGTGGATATCCCATTTCTAGGTGAAGTCAAGCCTTGTTCAAATGATTTTTGGACAGCCGATCTGCAGGTCAACCGACAACCAACCACCTTCAAGCTAGATAGTGGGGCTGGTGTGACCATCATCGGCAATAGAATGCCATGGCTGAAGGAGTTCTCCCTAATCCCAACGTCAAGAGAGTTCAGAGGACCAGGAGGTGTTCCTCTTACACACCATCTCATTGGTGAGATATCAAAGGCTCACCTGACAATTAGGGATAGGACGGTAGTGGAAAATGTCTATGTCATGAAACGACAGGAACACAATCTCTTAAGCAAAAATGCATGTGAAAACCTCAAGCGATCTCTTCGAAATACAGAAGAAAACCTACATCATAGTGGATTACTACTCAAGATGGATAGAAGTCTGACACCTGGGTTAAACCACATCAGGCCGTGCCATCGAAGCGTTAAAGTCCATCTTCAGCACACATGCATTCCTAATTATGTTGTGTCAGACAATGGACCACAGTATTCTTCAGACATCTTTAAGAGCTTTGCAAGATACTATCACTTTGTCCATGTAACATCTTCACCACTCTATCCACAGTCAAATGGGGAAGCAGAGTGGCTAAGAATATTATGAAGAAGAATGTTGATCCACATCTTGGATTTCTGGCTTACCGCACAGCGCCAATTCACAATGGTTACTCCCCAAGCCAGCTCCTGATGAACAGAAACCTGAGAACAACACTCCCCACTACACGAGAAGTGCTCAGGAACACCTTGGTTCTGGATCCAGTGAACCTGAACATGAATACCGGGAGAGAACAAAGAAGGACTATAACCGACGCCATCATAGAGTCCATTCTTCCTTCCCTGTCCAATGGTGACACTGTCTGGATCAGGGACCAAAACAAGTATGGTTCTGTCCAGGAGAAGCTGTCCAGCCCAAGATCATACCAAGTCTTGTGAGAAACAGGTTCCTCCATCTGAAAAAAATGAGAGGCACTTGTACACACAGGGATAAATGAAACAGAACCAACAGAGAACTGTTCAACCCCTGTGATGCCATTGCCAGTGAAGCCATCAGCACCCAAAACATCAGCTGGTGATGAGCAAATATCCACCAGATCAGGTTGCATGGTCAAACCATCTGAACGGTTAGATCTATGAGTTCTCCTGCTTGGGCATAATACTCCCAGAGTTCAGAGGTCAGTCTGCCAATGACGAACTCGTACTCAGTCTGATTAAGAACTATGAGAGTTTATGACAGTTAAGTAAAGTGTATTGATATCGTAAAAAGGGAGACGTAGTATTAGCAGACTATAGCATGGTGCTGCCACATGATGTTCACTGTGTCGGTATATATTGTGTCTTGGGCTCTATTGTACATGAGTCCTTTGAGATGCCTTTTGTGCCTTGTCTCTAATTTGTCCATTCCAGCTTTAGCATGTAGTTCTTCTGTGTGTAGATTTTAGCCTTTGTAAACTGTCCTGAGTGACCTATTTTGTACTGTTTGAAGCTTTGCTTTTTGCTGTTTTGTGAGTAGTTCATATATTAGGTCATTATAATCAATTATTGTGAGGATCATGTTTTGTACATGAGAAGAGCTGTTCTTTCACTTATAAAACCCAGAATTGATCTGTTCATGTCATTTACCAACCATGTCAAACTTTGTTGCCAGCTTTTATATAGTTGTTTTTCACCCCTACTACAAGCACTGGGTGAATCTTTTTTTTTTCTGGAAGATTTATACTGCCTATCTTGGATAAGTCTGAATAGACTTGTTTTAACCATTAGACAGTTTGTCGATAGAAAGCCCGAGCCTACATTTTTACCAACTCAAGGGATTTAAAAGTTCCCACACCACATATACATGGTATGAGAGCAACTGGCCTTTGATGACGCCGTACACAGCGGTGGAAATCCAAATTGGCAGAGGTGGGAGGCACAGGAAATCGAACCACCGACCTTCAGATTAGGAGTCTGACCTAGATAAAAGTTGGACACTCTAACCACTCCGCCACAGGCTTATATAGGCTTCTGGTTTTAATTTCGGCTGACAAGTGTCCACTGCCAAGAAAGTTAAGCATGGGCGATAATATAATCACACCAAAGACAGTTGAAACCTGACTGCCGGTATTTATTTCGCCATTCCCTGAAAGTGCTAATTCTATGGGAGAATATCTGTGTTTTCACAAAAATTTGCTGCGGGTGTAATAGAATAAACATGGCTGGGGTCTGTCAGAAATCGCTAGGTGGCGCCACGGTCTCAACCTGATTTCCGCGTTTTTTTTCCGGAGACCACTGTCATCACTGATAATAAAACCACATCGTACTAATAAACAGACAATAAACGTACTAATAAAAGGACCCACCTGTGATACAGTTGACCTCGTCACTGCTATCGTGACAGTCCGGCTTGCCGTCACACACAAAATGTGACAGGATGTACTCTCCGCTGTCACAACTGACTGTGTTGAGCGGTGAGGAGAGGTTTCTTGCAACATCCTCCAATGTCGCTGCCAGAGAATCTGGATCAGAACAGTGACAGATGCATCTTAGCGCCAATACAGACTTGTGACAGTGACAGCTGTATCAAACAGCCAATACTTACAGTGACAGCTGTCTAAGTTCACCACTGCTCACCTTGACTGTGACAGCCTACAAACACGGGGCAGTAACAAGTGTGTGACACCCCTATGCGCATCTGTGAAAATGACAGCTGCATCTAACCAGCATTGCTCACCTCTGACAATGAGAGCTGTGAATAACTACCATTGCTCTCTAGAGACGGGGACAGTGACAGCTGCATTGGCAACCAATCCATGCATGTGACAGTAACATTTTTGTATGACCACTAATCTTCATCTATGAAAGTGATAACTGCATATAAATACAAATGGTTATTTGTGACAGCAACAGCTGCAATGGACAGTGACAGCTACGCATAGCCAGCACTGCTCCTCTATGAGTGTGACAGTGGCAGCAGTGTATAACCACCAAAGCTCACTTGTGGCAGTGACAGCTGTCTATAACCACCAAACCTCACCTGTGACAATGACAGCCGTGTATAACCACCACCGCTCACCTGTGACAGTGACAGCTGTGTATAACCACCAAGGCTCACCTGTGACAATGACAGCTGTGTATAACCACCAAAGCTCACCTGTGACAGTGACAGCTGTGTATAACCACCAAGGCTCACCTGTGACAATGACAGCTGTGTATAACCACCAAATCTCACCTGTGATAGCGACACCTGTGCGTGACCACCAAAGCTCACTTATGACAGTGACAGCTGTGTATGGCCACCAAAGCTCACCTGTCACAGGGACGGCAGCGCTGAGCCGCTTCTCACACAGGAACTGCTGCACTTTGTCATAGGCACAGGGAATGTCGTGCCAGGACCGGGTGTCGTGGATGCTGTCAAGTCGCAGCATGACGCACGCCTCCACAGTGGCGCCATCTGGCTGGTTCACGTTCGCGTAGCTACTGCTAGGGGACCAGTCCGTGTAGGTGACCGGGGACCCGTCTATCCACCGGAACTTTCCCTCCGAGTCCCGGTCATTCAGGCCTGTGTGGTAGAAAATACATGGATATGGACTGGATATGGTACTGGATATGGACTGGGATGGCATATCTGTCCTCAATATTACCTGTTGATATCTGACCTCAAGAGTACAAGTTGATTTGATTTGAGTTGATTTTGAGATTTACTAATCTCATCCAATCTCGCTAATCTGACTGAGTGCTGGGAACAAGTTAAATAATGAATTTAATAATCTTTTTAAAAACCTTTTTTTTCTTGAAGATTTATACTGCCTATCATGGATAAGTCTGAATAGACTTGTTCACCATTAGACAGTTTGATAGAAAGCCCGAGCCTCCACTTTTACCGACCCAATGGATTTTTAACCTCCCACACCACATAGACATGGTATGAGAGCAACTGGCCTTTGATGACGCTGTAAGTTACACACAGCGGTGGACATCCAAATTGGTTGAGGTGATGACATGGGGAATCGAACCATGGACCTTCAGATTAGGGGTCTGACCTAGAAAAAAAGTCAGACACTCCAACAACTCCGCACGACAGGTGACAGGTGACTCGACTCTCTCAGCGCGTACCGATGAAGGTCCGGAAGTATTGCGTCGACCACTGGGTGGTGAGCATGTAGTGCAGGAAGATCATTTCCTGCCGCGTGTTGATGCCCACCAGGTGGCCCCCAGTACGCTTGCACTCCATCTCGGAGGCGAGCCACGTGAGCGGCTGGGACCACGTGACCAGCGTGTAGCAGCTGTCCAGGAAGCGCGTCCAGTTGGCCGGACACCCTGGGTAAAGCGCAGAAAACACCACTTTAATGGAGCGTCTTTACAAGCAAACATAGGCAACAACAATATAAGTAATACACCCCACCAGTTTACCTAGTGACATCTATCGGCAGAATCTGGAAACACTCTATTCGGGTACTTTCCCCTTACCTGGTGGGGTCTATTGTTGGGGATTATACAAGTCTACTTATACAGATATAGATGGGCGGAACTTGAGCTATTATTATTATTATTGTTAGCAGCGTTTGAAATAAGAGCATGTCAGCTTGTCTGAGGCAAGTGAGAGTAGGCACCGACAAGCAGTATGTGGCTTGAGCTTTTCCGTTGGACAAGTGCCTTTTGACATATATATATTTAATTGCATACTTTTACATTCTGTGTAAAATCAATGATAGAATAATAATACGACTGAATACAATACAAGTTGAACGCTTCTCGCCATGAATATTGCCCTTTGCTGCCGACATTGGGATGAAACAACCACCAATCAATGAAGCAATCAAACGCAGGAAAGCGCGGGTGCTGACCGGGGTCGGGCCCACTGGGCGGGAAGCTGGCGTCCAGGCGGTACTTCTCCTGCCGGTAGGTGGCGTGGAAGCCGCGTCCGCTAAACTCCATGTCGGATGTGAAGGCGACGATTAGCTGGGTCCAGCTGGACAGGATGACGGGTGGGGGGCGTGCCGCGTTACAGAACCTGGACCGGGCACACAGAGACCGTTAACACCTAGCTGAACCTGGACCAGACACAGAGGGACAGTTAGCACTTAGCTGAACCTGGACTGGGCACACAGGGACCATTAGCACTTAGCTGAACCTAGACCGGGAACACAGGGACCGTAAACACTTAGCTGAACCTGGACCGGGCACACATGGACACGTAGCACTTAGCTGAACCTGAACTGGGCACATATGGACCATTAGCACTCAGATGAACCTAGACCGGGCAAAACAGGGACCGTTAACACTTAGCTGAATCGGACACAGGGACCAGTAACACTTAGCTGGACCAGGCACAGGGACCGTTAACACTTAGCTGAACCTGGACCGGGCATGCAGGTACCATTAACACATAGCTGAACCTGGACCGGACACACAACGACTGTTAACACATAGCTGAACCTGGACCAGACACACAGGGACCATTAACACTTAGCTGAACCTGGACCAGGAACAGGGACAGTTAGCACTTAGCTGAACCTGGACCGCGCACACAAGGACTGGTAACACTTATCTAAACCTGGACCGGGCACACTGGTACTTTTAAATACTTATCTGAACCTGGACCAGACATACAAGGACCATTAACACTTATTCCTGATATGACCATGGATGTTGCTAGGACGTAAAACAACAAACAACAACAACAACTTAGCTGAACCTGGACTGGGCACACATGGACCGTTAGCACTTATCTGAACCTGGACCGGTCACAAAGTGACTGTTAACACTTAGCTGAACCTGGACCGGGCATACAGGGACCATTAACGTTTAGCTGAACCTGGACTGGGCATACAGTGACCGTTAACACTTAGCTGGACCGGGCTTACAGGGACTGTTAACACTTAGCTGAACCTGGACCCAGCACACAGGGACCGTTAACAACGAGCAGCAGGGTGGCGGCACACTGCCTGGAACTCCAGTCTTATGCCGCATCGTTAAAAGTAAAGTAAAGCTTGTTTTATTTAACGACGCCTCTAGAGTGCATTGATTTTTTTAATCATATCATCGGCTATTGGACTTCAGACATGTTTCTTTGTAGGAAACCTGCTGTGACTAGATAGGCTACTCTTTCTGATAAGCAGCAAGGGGTCTTTTATATGCACTTTACCACAGACCGGAAAGCACATACCACAGCCTTTGATGAACCAGTTGTGGACCACTGGTTGGAACGGAAAATAGCCCAAACTGCAAATGGATCCAGTGAGAATTAGTGCTGAATGCACGGTGATATGACCAATGGGATAAAACTGATATCAGACTGAGTCAGTCTGATTAAGATATCAGTCTGATTAAGATATCGGACTGACCTGGTCTGATAAAACTGATATTGGTCTGACCCAGTCTGATAAAACTGATATCGGACTGACCCATTCTGATAAAACTGATATCGGACGGACCATATCCGATATAACTGACAGATTCAGTCAGATAAAACTGATATTGGACTGACCCAATCTGACAAAACTGATATCGGACGGACCATATCCAATATAACTGACAGATTCAGTCAGATAAAACTGATATCGAACTAACCCAGTAAGATAAAAGGAAATATCGAACTATCCCCAGTGTGATGTCACTTTTTTTGTATTTAATTTTTCTCCGCAAAATATAATGAAATTTCAGTTTTCTACTAATTAAACAGGGATGAAATATTTCTGCGGTTTCGCGGATTTCCACGATTTTCTATATTTAACTGTTAATGTTATACAATATTCCAAGGAATCAGGCTGTATATATATGACAATAGTTGGATAGTTTGAATCCCATTTATATATGACCTAAGATGTAGCTAAAACATAAAACCCAAACATGAACGAGCTAGGCATGGGTGATAATACAGTCACAACAAGGCGAGTGGAAACCTGACTTGGACTTTTTTCCACGATTCCCTGACAGTGCTAAGTCTATGGGAAAAGAGCTGCGTATATATGCAGAAATTTGCCGTCAGTGTAATAATCTCGGCTTGGTTTCCACATTTTTTCGCTGAAGACCACTTTCATCCCTCATTACACTGACTTCAACTCGAAAAGCCTCAACCAACCCCAAGTGTCCAAATAGGCTCCAGACTGGTATATGCCGGTGTCACAGTTTGAAAGATGTTCCCGGTTTAAAACTGGGGCGTTTCGCCATGCGCATGCATCAAAGTCAAATGGCAAGCCTGAATGAAGTCTTGTCTGAATTTCTGGCTTGTTTCTGTCGGTGGAGGAGCTCTCTGGAAATGAGGTGCTAGACAAGCAAGGATTTCTTCAGGAATCATTGTAGTGAATATTTTATGATTGAGAGTATATATTATCCTCTGCACTAACAAGTTAATAAACAATTAACAAGTTATTTAAATATGGCTACAATCTCAATCAGGCAGAAATGCATGCGCATGCACATTGTGAAAAGCCCCATTTTAAACCAGGTATCCTTTTAAACTGCGAAACCGGTACAGGTCGCGTCAGTCTGTATGTCATTCACCGTGTGACGTCACCACCGGCCCACAGGACGCACCTTCCGAGTGACGTGGGACGGCCGGCCTGGTTGATGTCCAGCACCTCCACGTAGTCCCGGCCGCAGTCCGACAGGGGGCGCTCGTACACGTCGAAGTCGAGGAAAACGAGCATTGCGTAGTGACCTTCCTCGACGCTCACGATCCAGCGCGTCCGTTCGCGCGCGCCGTACGCGTGCGGGAAACCACGTGACACCAGCTGACCACACTCGCCGCCGCACTGCAGCACTGGCGCCTCGCTCTGCACATGACAGCCCTGACACACTGCGGGAGGGAGGGAGTCTCAAAGGTGTCGGCAGTGTCAGGGCGACTGTCACTATAGGTGAAAATAAGTTTCTTAGCAACAGTTGCTACGGTGGGACGCATTTAAAATTGGCTCCTTATCTGAAAATGTGTGGCATGGACTGAAGTATACTGACGCTAAGTTTCATGCTTTTATCATATAAAGTGAACAATTGTTTTCCTATTCTGCACCCAGCGCCTGGGCCGCGTTCAAGGTACGCTTCCAGACATTATGTTCGTCTGAACAACTTGAGCTGTTTGTTGTCTCGAAAATGGCGGCCCCCATAGGGGGCAGCCATTTGCAATTGAAATGAACAGCTCTGATTGGCTGAAATCACTGAATCTGACGGCCATTTTGGAGGTGCTTTTTGCCTCCTATTTAAAAAGTGTGACGTCTATGAGTCGACAACGAGGTGCACCCTGAATGCAAATAGGCCAAACAGATGTTGTGGAGCTGTCTCCAATGCACCAATGGGTACCCTGAACGCAGTCCTGGCCTTCAAGTGTCTAAAGCTAGGATTCCATAAACACTTTATGCTACATGGAGTGATTGACACGAATACAAACTGAGTGTACCGTCTTCAAAACAAATAGCGAAAAGTCGCCGCATACCTCGTATGCCTCCATCCCACATGCCGCATGTATGGAATCCTGGCTTTAGTTTTGGCCTTGTACTGGTCTTTATATGGCCTTTGCTGCCGACACAGCGTTAAGCAGTCACCACTAAGGCCTCAGTCACACTACGGCTTGCATCCACTGTGACCACTTTGCGACCAAAAGCGCAGCGACCTCCATGTAACAAAGGAGAAAAAGTGGGAAAAATAATGGTCAGCGATCGGACACTGACCACTCAGCCATCGGTTGGCGACAGGGTACGCGATCAGGGCTGAATTTGGCGGGGGATTCAAAAGTGAGGGACAGGAGCAAGCAAAGGTACAGGTGTGCACGTTGAAAAATTCCAAAAGTCTCTGGCGCAGGTCAACACTGGCAGTTGCTATAGTGAAGATGGCAATCGCCGAGTGCTTGGCGACTGATCGCTGAGCAGTTGACGAATGGTCGCAACAGTGTCATGTTCGCCGAGCACTCAGCGACTGGTCGCAACCACTGAAAATGATTTTGGTCGCAAGCAGGTTTTTGTTGCAGCAGCTGGAACCACCTACAAACGAAAATGGTCGCCTGGACATCGCCAACCAATCACCGATCGCTTGGATTCACCCACGACTACCTTGCGACCATCCCTTTTTGGTGGTCGCAAGGTGGTCGCAAGCGATCGCCAGCATAGTGTGACTGGGGTAGGTATAAACAACTAACTGGCTTCATCAGACTGTGCAGCTTCAGTCGCCCTTCTCCCCGCCCCCCTACTCCTCCCCAGTTGACAGCCCACTTACTGTCAAAGGCGACGCGGGCCTGCAGTCCAAGTCGGCGGCGCCAGGCCCCCTCCCGGGCCGTGTTGCGGTAGCACGCCCGTAGTGTGACCGTCATTTGCCGCGTGTCGGAGACGTACAGACTGGGCCGAGTGACGGACAGCCCGCCGCCAGGCCCGCCCGCCGAGCCGTCACCGCCCGCACCGCCCTCTGCGCCGTCACCGCCGTCACGGGAGTAACTGCCCACATCCCCGCTGCGGGGGGCCCAGGTGAGCCCGTAGAACACGAGGGCCATGTCGGTGCAGTTACCCGTGTTGATCTCCGTACAGCCGTCCTGAAGAGGGGTCAAGCAGACAGCGGGGTGAGGAGGGAGGTCTCCCTGGTACAGACGGGTGAGTAGGGACGCCTACCTGGTACATGGTGGTGAGGAGGGAAATCTCCCGAATACAGGAGGGTGGGGAGGGAGATATTCCTGATGCGCGAAAAGGAAGAAGGGAAGGCGGGGGTGGAAATAAGGCGTTTATTTACGCCTCAGAGCATACAGAGGAAACAAGCTCATAAGGAGCAACAGTGTAAGTAATAAGCAATAATGGAAGAAAGTACCAAGGCTCAACAGTGTAAGTAAATAAGCAATAAATGGAAGAAAGTAAGAGGCTCATGAGGAGCAGGGTAATAAGAGTAAGGTTGAGTTCATCAAGTGTCAGTCTGGAGGTGAGGGGTGCCGAGAGCCCCCCCCTTCCACCGCTGGAGGCAAGGAGTGGTAACGGAGTGGTAGGGTGGGTGGCCAAAACTTGAAAACAGGAGAGCAGGGAGACGGCAGGCGGGCGAGTGCCTGAGGGAGGCCGGCGGGCGACCTTATACGGGAAGGGGGAGGGGCGACAGCGGGTGAGGTGTGAATGCTGCCGGCCCGGGGGAGGGCGAGAGGTGGCGAGCAGCGGGCGTCGGGTGAGGCGCGAGTGCTGCGCGACAGGGGGGCGGGGGGAGGTGGCGGCGCGCCGCGCCGTCTGCCGAGGTGAGAGGGCAGCGCGACAGCGCGGGGCGGGGGAGGGTCTCTTCCTCTCCTCGCATCAAACGCAATGCTTCGCATTGCGACCGATGCGCGAAAAGGAAGAAGGGAAGGCGGGGGTGGAAATAAGGCGTTTATTTACGCCTCAGAGCATACAGAGGAAACAAGCTCATAAGGAGCAACAGTGTAAGTAATAAGCAATAATGGAAGAAAGTACAAAGGCTCAACAGTGTAAGTAAATAAGCAATAAATGGAAGAAAGTAAGAGGCTCATGAGGAGCAGGGTAATAAAAGTAAGGTTGAGTTCATCAAGTGTCAGTGGAGTGAGGGGGTGCCGAGGAGCCCTCCACCAAAAGTAGGAGAGGGCTCGAGGCGCGCCCGAGGCGGGGGGCCGAGGCGCCCGAGGCGGGGGTCCGGAGATGGAGGTCTGGGCGGAGAGGGCTGGCGGCGCGCCCGAGGCGGAGCAGGTGGGGCGGGCCGGCCGAGAGGTGGGCCGTGTCGGGGGTCAGGCTCCCTCTCGGGGCGGGGAGTGTCCGGGGCCTGCGTCGACAGGGAGTGGGCGGCCAAAAAGGGGGAGGCCCGCTCCTTGGCGGGATCCGGTGAGGAGGTCCGACGAGGGTCGAGCAGGGGGGCAGCGAAGTCCTCGGGGCTGGATGGGGTGGTGGTCGGGGTCTGGGCGGCGGTGTTGTTGAAGGCGGTGTCGTGAGGATCGGCTGCAGAGGGTTCCTCCTGAGGCTGGGCTGGGATGCGGTCCGAGGTGTGATGCCCGAGGTGATGATCCTCGGCTGGGACTTGGCGGCGCTGCGATCGATGGTCGCTGGGAGGTTGTCGGCGGGGCTTGCGGGGCTGTCGGCAGTGGTGAGGGTGAGGCGCCGGAGGGTCCCCCCGGGCCGGCCGGGGGGAGGCCGGCGGATCAAAAATCCGCCGAGGTGGCGGGGGGGGTCTGGCGCTCACGGGTTTGTTTCGTGATGCAGTCGGCCTCGCTGTGCTTGGTTAGGAGGCGCCTCACATTGGCGCAGTATGCGCAGACGTGACGGCGCCTGTCCCCCGCCTCACCGTGGGCCTCCCCGAGGCGGGCCCGATCGCACGAGGCGGGGGCGCGGTTCCAGGCCGGGCAGGGGGCCCCGTGGGTGTCCCTGTCGTAGGTGGCGCGGGCGTCAGCTTGGGGTCGGGGGAGGTGGGCGCCTCAGTGGAGAGGGTCGGGTAGGCGGGCAGGGGCGGCGGTGGCTTGGTCCTCGGGCATGGCGAGGCAGTCTAGTCTCATGAGGTTGAGCGCTACCGGGTCGTGCCAGCCCTGGGGGAGGGTTCCGTCCGCGATCGCGGTAAACACGGTCTCTGAGTACCGGCGGACGGTCGCCCAGGGGTACACAAGGTTATCCCGGCAGACTGCTAGGTGGTGGTGGTGGAGTCCCTGGGCGGAGTGGGCGGGGAAGTCGGGGTGGTCGATGAGGGTGAGGAGGGCGAGGGTATATTCGTCCTTTGTCGCCTCTCCCCTCTTCACCGGCTTTCTCTCGGCCCCTCGTTTCACCAGGTCCGAGGTGAAGATGTAGTTGGCCGGGATCCCTTGGCGCCTCACGGAGTGGCGCGCCTCGGCGGATGCCAGTATCTCCCGGACGGCGTCGGCCGCGGAGGCGGGGCTGTGGCGGATGGCCTCCTCGTGGTAGGCCGGCGAGGTGGCGGGTGGTGGTTGACTGGAGAGGTGACGGTACCTCTCGTACTCCGGGTGCGCGGCCCCGGGGAGGGACGCCTGAGGCGGCGGCGGGGGCCGGGCTGTAGTGGCGGTAGGTGCCCGAGGCGTCGGGGCGGCCTGGCGCCTCGGGGGAGATGGGGGGATCCCCGGGCGGGTCCCCCCGGTCTCCAGGGAGTCGATCCGGGCGTGGAGGTCGGCCGTCGCCTGGCGCGCCTCGGCGGCGGAGTGCTGTTGGTCGAGCTGGATACGCTGGAGCGCCTCCAGCAGTGTCGACATCTCGGGGCCCGAGGTGCGGCCCGAGGGCGCCACGGGGGACGCCGGGGCGTAGGCCGGGGACTCGCTTCGGCCGAGTGCTGGAGAGGGCCCCGGGGTGCGGGGGGCGGCCCGGGATCCCTTCCGTCCACGTCCTTTTCCTCGAGGCATCCTGAGGCTGAGCTGGAGCAGAGATCCGAGGTGGAGTAGCCAAGACTGGAAAAAAGCAGAGAGCTGGGAGACGGCAGGAGGGCGAGTGCCTGAGGGAGGCCGGCGGGCGACCTTATAAGGGAAGGGGGAGGGGCGACAGCGGGTGAGGTGTGAATGCTGCCGGCCCGGGGGAGGGCGAGAGGTGGCGAGCAGCGGGCATCGGGTGAGGCGCGAGTGCTGCGCGACAGGGGGGCGGGGGGAGGTGGCGGCGCGGCGCGCCGTCTGCCGAGGTGAGAGGGCAGCGCGACAGCGCGGGGCGGGGGAGGGTCTCTTCCTCTCCTCGCATCAAACGCAATGCTTCGCATTGCGACCAATACGGTCTTCTCCCGCCTACCCGCCTGTGTAAACACAGACTGCTCGCAGACAGACAGTACCCATACCCCCCCCCCCCCACACACACACCTACCTGCCTGTGTAAACACACACTGCTCTCACACAGACAATACACAGCCCTTCTCCCCACCCGCCCGACTGCAGTGCAACCTACCCGGTAGTTGTCGATGGGGCCGAGCAGCACGAGCCACGTGATGTTTAGTGACACAAACTGTCCGCTAGGGGCCGTGATCTCCCAGCGACACTCCAGGTCAGGCCCGTAGTAGAAAGGCAGGTTCGGAGTCTGTATGATGGCTGGTGTGCTGATCTCCTGGCGACAGGTGGCGCCTGGGTGTGGATGCGTATAATAGGGTCAATATATGTAATATACAGGCACTAATCTCCTGTCGAGTGGTGGCACCTGGGTGTGTACACTTATAATAGAATCAATGTATGTAATCTAAATACAGTGATCTCCCGGCAGCAGGTGGCGCCTTGGTATATATACGTATAATAGGGTCAATGTATGTAATGTACAGACACTGATCTCATGGTGAGAGGTGGTACCGGTTTAATATTACTGGATGCTCGGCCGCATGAACACCAGATAATACTAAAAACCCTTCCCCTTCATATCACCTGTGATGCTGTTATTCAAATACCGACTATCAACTCATTAACCAATACTTAAGGAAGAAAGGAAGACAAGTCACAAAGATAGACAGTGAGGATGTTGTGCTTAATTGGCATCAACTCCTGCTCACCTATCAGTGACCTATCACCCTAACCCCTCACCTTCTGTCCAGACAGTATCTCATCATTACTTTAGCCTGTATAGAAAGCAGTGCCTACAGTCCATGGGACAGGAGTCTTATGGCTGTGTACACACTCAATTGGAATATATGAATTTTGCTAGCATCAGACAGAGTGTCTGGGGTTCCTGCTCAAGAGTAGGTGTCTCTCACGCAAGAGCCAGGAGTAGAGTGATCCGTCTCCAGTGTGTCTGGAGAAGTTTCTTGAATAAATAATTAGAATGAGACTTGGGTGGTCATGATAGGCCAAAGGGGGTCAGGTGACCAGACCTCCCACAGCCAGCCAATCAGACACCTCCCTACAGACTGGTTGGTGCAACGCCCTAATATGGGGAGTTGCTACCCCAATCCAGCCTGCAGGGTGTGGCCCTAAGGAATGTGGTATGGCTGGCGTGCTTGGCCCTAGGTCTGGTAGGGACAGGTAGTTGTAGACAGTTACAAATAGATATATATATATGTATCTACCAAAAATGTCCTCTTTCTCCAATTGCATTCTTTATGAATACATAGAGGAACATTTCGTCAACCTTGAACTGCTTTTATATAAGAACATCTCTTAAGTAACTTTAGGCATCATGTATGAACATATATCTCAGACAGCTTATATCATGCCGTCATGTGAGTGGGGGCACCATTGTTTTTAGATTACATAACCTTCTCCCCACTCCATCGCCCAAGAATAATAATGCTCTCTGCCAATATATAATTCCTTACCGAAAATCCGTATATTTTTACACCGGGGTGTGTACATGTATAATAGGGTCAGTGTATGTAATGTAAAGACGTTGATCTCATGGCCTGAGTGTGTTATTATATATAATAGGATTTATATATAATAGAATGTAATTATATGTAATAGGATTAATATATATATATATAATTATATATAAATTAGGATTGATATATATTGTATAAATACAATTTAATTAGATATATAATAGGATTAATATATCTATATATAATATGAATACAAAGTAAATTAGATATATAATAAATAAAATAAATAATAGCAAGTATATATAATATAAATACACTAAATTATATATAATAGGATTAATATATATCATATAAACACAATGTGAATTATATATATATAATAGGATTAATATATGTAATATATATAATATAAATACAATGACTAGGATTAATATTAAATTTAACAAAAAGATTTGAAAAAAGGATTAAACAAAACACAAAAAACATTTTTTTTTAAGATTTAATTTTTTTAAAGAAGAGATTAAAACCCCCGATATCGGGCAGTAGAGCATTTCCCCACCCACCCGGTTCGACGAGCTCGGAGCAGTAGAGTGCCAGTCTGACGGCGCCCAGGGTGTCCGAGGTGACCGCGGGTATGGGGCAGTTCCGCCTGCCCTCACACAGGTGCAGCACCAGCTCGACGTCCGCCCGCCGCGTGTAGAGGGCGCCACTCGTCCCGGCACCACCAGGCGGCGCCACCTCCAGGTGCAGCCTGTCAGCGCGACCCGAGCATGACGTCATCACCGTGTCGCGCCCCGCCACCGGCTGCACGTCGGCTGGAAGTAGGTCAAGCAGGAGGTCAGGGGTGTGCGGGGGGGGGGGTAATTAGGAACTGGGCGGGTGTGTATTGGGCCTGGTATAATTAGGAACTGGGCAGGTGTTTATTGGGCCTTGTATAATTAGGAATTGGGCACGTATGTATCAGGTCTTTTATAATTAGGAAGTGGGCAGATGTGTATCAGGTCTGGTATAATTAGGAACTGGGCAGATGTGTATCGGGTGTGGTATAATTAGGAACTGGGCAGGTGTGTATCATTTCTATGATATAACTAGGAACTGTGCAGGTGTGTATCATGTCTGGTATAATTAGGAACTGGACAGGTGTGTATCATGTCTGGTATAATTAGGAACTGTGCAGGTGTGTATCATGTCTGGTATAATTAGGAACTGTACAGGTGTGTATCATGTCTGGTATAATTAGGAACTGTACAGGTGTGTATCATGTCTGGTATAATTAGGAACTGTGCAGGTGTGTATCATGTCTAGTATAATTAGGAACTAGGCAGGTGCATATCATGTCTGGTATAATTAGGAACTGTGCAGGTTTGTATCATGTCTAGTATAATTAGGAACTAGGCAGGTGCATATCATGTCTGGTATAATTAGGAACTGTGCAGGTTTGTATCATGTCTGGTATAATTAGGAACTGGGCAGGTGTGTATCGTGTCTGGCATAATTAGGAACTAGGCAGGTGCGTATCAACAGCATCTCAAAACCAACACATTATGCAACCTTAATATATGTTTCTTGCATGTAAGATCAATCTCCACAAACCTTCTGAACCTCCAAACGCTATGACGTCACAGATGGAGATGGTGCCTCTGTCTCCTGCCTGAGCCACTAGGTACGATCCAACCATATCAGCAGGACAGCTGCAAGCGAAAGCAGGGCAAGCATGACCCTCCTAGAACATGGCTCCCAATGATTGAGGCCACAGAACAATGGTGGGCAGCGTCTATCAGGTGGGGTGATGATAATAACAGTCGCGAATTAAAGTTGCGTAGTCCAGTGGTTTTGAGATTCAACCATATTTCTGAGATAAATATATTAAACTGATTGTTGTAATCTACCTTGCTTTAGTTTGTAGATCTTATATTTTAAATGGCTGACTTTGTATTTGAAATGGAAACATGCACACATTAATTTCGCCAAAACCTAGATACAAGATTCACCCCGTACTGCTGCAGTAGGGGTGCAAACCAGCCCTATGTAAAAGCTGTCGAAAATGCGGGTCAAAGAATTGAGAGCCTAATTTCACAATCTAAGAAGCAACAGTTATTCTTTACATATGTCTTATTGATAGCCCGCTACCTTTGAGTTGAAAAATATAATATAATATCTAGTTTAATAAGATTTAAAAGTGAAATCGACGGCATTCTATGGCCGCCATCTTGTCTTTTTGCATTCTCTCCCATTTCACCAACTCTGTGCCTATAGAAGCATCCATTTGATACTGGAGGCAGGCATTCTACTCTCTGTTCCATACTAAAGCTATTTTCGCCCGTATTTAGACTACGTTGGTATTCACCCGTGTACTGTGATTACCGGGTGAATCCTTTATCTAGGCAAAACCCTGACACCATAGGGTCCCACAGTAACAGTTTCTACTAAATTGACTTATTACGCCCTACTACCTGGTAACAAATGCTTCATAAGTGTATCATCAGTTTTTAAATTAGATATGCATAATGAAATCTAGGTGAGTGTTTTGGTTTTGAAAATGTGATGCTTTGTCGAACCATGGAACTTTAAATGAGAAGAGGAACCTTAGTCGTTTATATACGCATAACATATTATACAGCACATATAACACTTCACTGGTTTAGCAGGCCAGACAGCTTTGATTGTATGGCTTAGGAAAGAAAAATGTGATAAAAGTTGTGTCATGAAGAGTCAATGGACTATAAACATAGGCGAACCTAGATATCTTCAAATAACTAATGCAAGGAACCTATTTATAGCACAGACCATCTCTGTGTGGTGACGTCACACCCATCTGTAGAGTACAGAACCTCCGTGGTGATGTCACACTCACCTGTCGAGTACAGAACCTCCCTAGTGAGGTCACACTCACCTGTAGAGTACAGAACCTGCCTGGTGACGTTACACTCACCTGTAGCTCATTACTGAACCGCCTATGGGCACGGCGGCGACTAGTCGACAGCTGGTTTCATTCGTCATCTCAGCACCAGGGGGCGTGACCGGCGACGGACCCACCATGAACAGTTCTGTCGGGCAGACATGGAAGCCATTAAATGAGTACATTCACCACCAAACATGTCGTCATCCCGTCAACACATACACTATACATATACAGTAAAACCTCTCTAAATCGACCGACAATGGGACCGACTTTAAATGGTCCATTCAGGGAGGTGATCGGTTTAGGGAGTTTTTAAATCGTTACAATGGTATTGTATGGGGTATCGTTTGGGACCCAAATAAAGCCATCGATGTATGGGAGTGGTCGATCTGTGGAGGTGGTCGGTTAGAGAGGTTTTTCTGTATATCTATTTATAAAGAAGACACATCATAGATCTGTTACTTTGGGAATCAATTAGAATAACTTGTTTTGAATTAGGGGCAGTGAGGATAATGATAAATGTACTGGGAGATTGCGTGTTAACATGGTATTATCCTGCCTCGCATTGTTGGAAGGCCCGGGGACCCGTCTGCTTACGTCACATACTGTACACCTCAAGCCGTCAAGTAGGTACCCTGGTCATACTGCGGTTGACCCGCGTGCCATCAGGTAGGTGGTACCTTGGGCATATTACAGTGGACTCGTGTGCCATCAGGTAGGTACCCTGGCAATATTACGGCGGACTCATGTGCCATCAGGTAGGAACCCTGGCCATACAATGGTGGACTTGTGTGCCATCAGGTAGGTACCCTGGCCATATTACAGTGCACCCGCGTGTCATCAAGTAGGTACCCTGGCCATATTACAGTGCACCCACGTGCCATCAGGTAGGTACCATGGCCACATTACGGTGGACTCCTGTGCCATCAGGTATGTACCCTGGCCATATTTCAGTGGACCCAGTGACCTGTCTGCTTACCTCGTGTGCCGAAGACTTCCACCTCGCAGGCCGTCAGGTAGGTACCCTGGCCATATTATGGTGGACCCAGTGACCCGTCTGCTTACCTTGAATGCTGAACACCTCCACCTCGCAGGCCATCAGGTAGGTACCTGGCCATATTACGATTGACCCGTGTGCCGTCAAGTAGGTGGACTCGTGTGCCATCAGGTAGGTACCCTAGCCATATTACAGTGGACCCGTGACCCGTCCGCTTACCTCACACGCTGAAGACTTCCACCTCACAGGCTGTCAAGTAGGTACCCTGGCCATATTACAGTGAACCCAGTGACCTGTCCACTTACCTCGCGTGCTGAACACCTCCACCTCGCATGCTGTCAGGTAGGTACCCTGGCCATATTACGGGGGACCCAAATGACCCGTCCGATTACCTCGTGTGCCAAACACCTTCACCTCGCATGCCATCAGGTAAGTACCCTGGCCATATTATGGTGGACCCAAGGGATCCGTCCGATTACAGATTACCTCGTGTGCCAAACACCTCCACCTCGCAGGGCGTCAGGTAGTGCTGCTTGTTGTTGATGTAGAGGATGACGAAGTTGCCTCTGAGCGGCGTTGCACAGTGGAAGGCAATGGCCTTGCTCTTCTGGAAGTACTCGTCGTGCACGGCGCAGATCTCGTACAGCGAGGTGTTGAGCGCGAGGCCCTCTGGCGGCTCCACCGTGCCCACGTACAGCGTGAAGCGATTTAGGCGCGCCTCTACCGGGTAAAACGGGTAACTAAAAAGTCTGGGGTAAGCCTCTTTAAAGTTTAAAGCTGCACAGTCCAATGAAAACATAATATTTTCAGGAAGGCTTGTTTTATTTAACAACTCCTCTAGAGCGCACTGATTTTTATCATCGGCTATTGGACGTCAAACATATGGTCATTCTGACATATTTCTTTGGAGGAAACCTGCTGCCACTACATAGACTACTCTTTCCGATAAGCAGCAAGGGGTATTTTATATACACTTTCCCACAGACAAGACAGCACATACCACAACCTTTGATGAACCAGTTGTGGACCACTGGTTGGAACGGAAAATAGCTCAAACTGCAAATGGGTCCACTGAGCATGATCGATAGGATGACCGACACCTTCACAGGTGGACACTCTACCGCCTGAGCTACGTCCCGCTCCCATCAAATTTTCAAAACCAAAACAATTATCTAGATTTGAGGTTAAATATCTAACTTAGATACTGATGCACTTATTAAAAACTTTCCGCTACATAAAAGGGAATACTGAAGCAATTTAATAGAAGCGGTCACTGCAGAAGCCTGTGGTGTCAGAGTTTTGGCGTGTTTGCCCAAATTAATTTAGCATTTTTGCACTTCAAATATCTCAAAAGTTAGCCATTTTAAATATAAGTTACTCCACACGAAATAAAGAGTTCTTACTCACCGCAACAGTCGCCCCGGTTGGAGACCCGGATGGTGGTTACCATAGTGATCGTGTCAAGCTGCACAGCCCACCAGGGGTAGTCGTTGAGGTGGGTGTGGGAACAGCTGCGACAAAATTAATTTGTAATATAATGTATTATGTGCTGTATAATCTATTATGGGAATATAAACAATGACACTATCTTAGTATCTATCTTCAGTTCCCTATTTTATAGCATACTCACTATATCCTATCTAACTGGTCCTGTGAGGTTACAGAATTGGCCACACTGGCGCCACCTGTGAGGGGCTCGAAGCACTGGATGCCACTTGCGTCTTGCCGTTATCGCCTTTAGACCTGTTTGGATGGTCTCATTTTAACCGCAGTAAATTGGCGGTTCTCCTATATTCACTTTATTTATTGCTATTGTTTATTTATTTATTTATTTAATTATTTATTTATCGACCAATCGCGTACTTCTGTATTTGTGCTGCAGAGCTGGGTGTTGGCGCCACCTGGCCCACTTCCGGTTCTCTGGCAGTGCCGGTGTTGCAGTTTCCGAAGCACACCAGTTTGCCAGGGACACATCGCTTCTGCGCATGCATCAAAATCGAACAGCATCGTCACTAACCTTATAAATTTAATATAATGTTTTTGGTAAACATGTTTTCTATATATGTACCAATCGATTTGTTTCTAGGTGGTGTCGATTTAGAGATATTTCACTTTTTCTGAATTTTCTGTTTGCTCACGGCCATTGACAATGCCTTGAGTTTGATGGTATGCCCAGTGCAAAACATTAGTTGTATTCAAAATTAATAGAAATCAAGAACCCTAACCTTATAAATTTAATATAATCTTGATTGTAAAGATGTTTTCTATATGTGTACCAAGCGATTTGTTTCTAGGTGGTGTAATTTGAGAGATATTTGACTTTTTCTGGATGAAGATTTGCTCACGGTCATTGACAATGCATTTGAATGGATGTCTCCCTGGCAAACTGGTGTGCCTCGGAAACCGCAACACCGGCTTGTGTCATTCATCCAACAATTTTAGACTTTGTCCAGTAGAACTGATTACTCACTCGGCCATAAGCCATCTTCATAATAAAAAGACTATCCACACACTGATATAATATATATATATATATGCGTCTTCTCTATTTGTGATAGACAGAATTTATAAGCGTTATCGCTACCTGTGCAATAGAGAAAAGATTCACTCCGTACTTCCACCACAGGGGTGAACAACAACCTTATATAAAAGATGGCGAAGAATTTCGACATGCTTGGGAATGAACTGAGCTGATAAATTCTTAATTTAAGAAGCAACATATATTCTTCACATAAATCATCAAATTTACCGGTTACTTCTAATTTGAAAAATATAAAATGTTCTTTAATGCACTTGAAAAGGGAAATCGACGGCGTTCTATCACCACCATTTTGTCTTTTTGCATTCTCTCTCAGTTCACCAACTCTGTGCCGGTATATGTAGCCATCTGATATTGGAACCAGGAATTCTACTTCTTCCATACTAAAGCTTTTTTCGCCAGTATTTAAACTACATTATCGTTCCCTCCTGTACTCGAAGTACGGGATGACTCTTTTATCTACCAGCGCCATGTACACCGAGCCGGGCTGCACCGGAAACGAGGCTCGGCAGGAAACCGGAAGTGTAAAACCGAAGTCGTCGTTTCCGACCGAGCAGACATGTAGGCCATGGTGGGGTTCGAGTTGCGCACTAGGTGCAATATTCACTTACTTTGCAGCACACCGGCTCCAATAAAAAACGTCATAACTGGGTCATTCTCTAAAACTGGCCACCACATGTTTGATTTCCATGTTACGATGGTGATAAGCAATTATTTCTGTTTGGTAGCAAGTCAAGTATTGTTGTTTGACTGAACGTGGTGGCCGAATCGGTAAAGCGCAGCCTACCCATATGGAAGGTCGAGAGTTCTCATTCCAGCTGAGTCAAACGAATGACTTACAAATTTATACTTGTTGCTACCTAACTTGGCGCTTGGCATTAATAGGATAGGACAAGGACTGGTTAGCACAGTGCCCGGGTAATGTGACTGGGTTGGATATCGGGTCATAGTGCCAGTGGCCTGGTCTTCCAGTGGGGCAGCACTATAAAGTCACCATGAGCGCAACTGTAATCACAAATCTTGTTTAAGTTGTTTTGTATGCTAAAATGATCTGTGTTTGATTTCCATGTTACATGAGTGATATTAACATATTGCTCAACTTGTATAATATTAAAATCAAAAAGTGAAATAGTGTTTTCTTAACTCTGACATATACACAACACGTAAATCTTCATTTTAACATGGCTTCTGCTACTATTTGGAATATTTTCTGCTATTATTTGGAAGACTTTCACTTTTTATCACCATGCCACAATATAGTGCCCAGCTTCAGAGAATGGCGCAAATACAAATGAGTCATTCTCTGAAACTAAAAGGAAAGTTTGTTTTATTTAACGACGCCTCTAGAGCACATTGATTTTTATCATTGGCTATTGGACATAAAACATGTGGTCATTCTGACAAATGGGTCCACTGAGCATGATCGATAGGATGATCCACACCTTCACAGGTGTAGACGATACTGCCTGAGCTAAGTCCCGGTGTAACGATTTCAATTTCCCCCCTTTTCAAGTTCCCCCCCCAGGAATCTGAAAACTTTTTAATTTCCCTCTGGTGAAATTGAAGACATTTTCAGATTCCCGGGAGGGAAATTAAAAATAGTTTTCAGATTCCTTCCCCTATTTTCAAATTCCCCCGTCTGGGAATTTAAAAGTGTTTTAAAAAAACTTGAAAAAACGTTTTAAAATTCAGACCTATAATATTTTTTTCTTAGCCATCTTGGAGACTTTTTGTCATTTGGGGTGAAATATGTTTTGTTGTACTAGTAATAATTTCCATTATGCTATTCTCTGTGTATTATTATATTTGTCATGAAAAATAACAAAAAATAACAAAAATTAAGAAAATTTAAATGAGGGGGGGAAAATGAAAACATTTTCAAATTGCTGTGGGATGAATTTGAAAACGTTTTCAAGTTCCCATGGGGGAACTTCAATCAGGGGGGGATTTGAAATCTTTACACCGGTCCTCTGAAACTGGGTACTAATGTGTGACATGGAAGCCACCTGGAGGACCCACCTGCCGCCCCAGAAGTCCGGGTTCCTGTCGCCGTCGTTCGCTTTAAAGGGGAATCCGTTCCACCCGGTGTTTATGGACAGACTACGACGTCGCACCGCCAGATTCCCTGCAGGTAACCATAGCCACTAGCAGGTAACCATAGCAACCAGGCAAGTTGTTCTATGATGTGCTATATGACGGAGTGAACAGCGGGTAGCTATAGCAACCAGGCATCTGGTTCCATGACATATTGTATGAAGGTGTGAATAGCGTGTAACCATAGCAACCAGGCAACTGGTTCTATGACATTGTATGAAGGTACATAACAATAGCAACCAACTGTATCATTCTATGAAGCTGTACATTACCTGAAGATTTTATGATGTACTATGTGAAGGTGTCAACAGTATATATCCATAGCAACCAGGCAACTGGCTCTATGACATGCTATTTGAATGGGTGACCGGTATGTAACCATAGCAACCAAGCATCAGGATCATTAAAATATTATTTGAAGGAATGAACAGCATGTAACCATAAGACCCAGGAAACTGGTTCTACGACGTGCTATGTCAAGGAGTGAACAGCGTGTAGCAATAGCAACCAAGTAACTTGTTCCATGACATGCTATATGAATGAGTGAACAGCATGTAACCATAGCAACCAGGCAATTTGTTCTATGATGTGCTATATGAAGGAGTGAACAGTGTGTAACCATAGCAACCAGGCAACTTGTTCTATGGCATGCTATATGAAGGAGTGAACAGTGTGTAAACCATAGCAACCAGGCAACTTGTTCTATGAGGTGCTATATGAAATAGTGAAAAGTGTGTAACCATAGCAACCATGCAACTTGTTCGATGAAGGAGTGAACAGAGTGTAACCATGGCAACCAGGCAACTTGGTCTATGACATGCTATATGAAGGAGTGAACAGCATGTAACCATAGCAACCAGGCAACTGTTCTATGATATGCTATATGATTTGTTTGTTTGTATGTTGTTGTTTTACGTCATAGCAACTTCTAAGGTCATGTCAGGACGGGTACCGACTTGTGACAGCGCGCACTCATGGCGACTTTGCCACACTGGGAGAGCAGGCCACCAGCACCATGACCTGATATCCCACTCAGTCACATTATCCTGACACTGAGCCAACCACTCCTTGCATTATTCAAATAATGCAGAGGGCCAGGCTAGGAAGTGACAATTATAAATCTTTATGTCATCGGTTTGACTCGACCAGGAATCGAACCCACAAACTCATGGGTTCGGATCTCCTGATCTCCCAAAACAGGAGCCGGACGCTCTATTCATTCGGCCAGCCCGTCTGGTCATGTTATATGAAGGAGTGGACAGCATGTAGCCATAGCGACCAGGCAATGTGTTCTATGTTGTGCGATATGAAGGAGTGAACAGTGTGTAACCATAGCAACCAGGCAATTTGTTCTATGATGTGCTATATGATGGAGTGAACAGCGCTAAACCAAAACAACCAGTCATCTGGTTCTATGATGTGTTGTATGAAGAAGTGAACAGGGTGTAACCATAGCAACCAGGCAACTGTTCTATGATGTGCTATGTGATGGAGTGAATACCGTGTAACCATAGAAACCAGGCAACCTTTTCTACGATGTGCGATATGAAGGAGTTATCAGTGTGTAACCATAGCAACCAGGCAATTGTTTCTATGACATGCTATATGAAGGAGTGAACAGCATGTATCCATATCAACCAGTCAACTGGTTCTATGACAGGCTATACGAATGAGTGAACAAGGTTGTAACCATGGCGACCAGCTATATCATTCTGTGGAGCTGTTCATCACCTGAATTCTTCATGAAACTGTCAATATTACTAGAGCAGTAATATTGTTATAATCAACATTATTTTAATTTGAAGTAACTTTCATTTGAAATGATTAACTTTGGAGACTTCTGTCCGGCAATAAGTGGACCGGTATGACCGCATGTAACACACACAGATTGCAAACACTGATTCCAGCCCACTGGATGCAGGGGGCAGAATCGGAAGGTCGGGAGTTGCAATCACAGACGAGTCAAACCAATGACTTACAAAATTGATACTTGTCGCAACCGAGTCAGGTGCTCGGCATTAATAGGATAGGACAAACACTGGTTAGCTCAGCATAAGAATAAATATGACTAATGGGATATTGAGTCATGGTGCTGGCGGTCTGGTTTCCCACTAGGGCAGCCACTATAGTATAAAGTCGCCATGAGTGTGCACTGTCACAAATCGGTACCCATCCTGACATGACCTTAGATGTTGCTAGAACATAAAAAACAAACAAACAATGTTCCAGCCGATGCTTCTTACACACGATGGTTGGTTGACGGAGTTTTACATCCTGGCAATATTTAAGGCCATATCAGAATGGGTACCGACTTGTGACAGTGCACAGTCATGGCAACTTTATAGTGCCACCCCACTGGGAGACCAGGCTGCTAGCACCATGTCCCGATATCCCACTCAGTCACATTATCCTGACACTGAGCTAACGAGTCCTTGCCCTATCCTATTAATGGTGAGCGCCTGGATAGGAAGCGACAAGTATCAATTTGATAAGTTATTCGCTTGACTCGACCAGGAACCAAACTCCCGATCTCCCCACACACGACACCCGCGCTCTGCCGATTCAACACTGCGGCCAGTGTCCCAGTTTAAAAGGGTGCCCGGTTTAAAAGTGGGCTCTTCACCGTGCGCATGCATTTCTGCTGATCGAGATTGTACCCATGTTTAATAACTTGTTAATTACTTGTTAACTTGTTTGTGCAGAGGATAATAGATACTATCAAGCATAAAATAGTCACTACAATGATGACTGAAGGAATCTTTGCTTGTCTCGCCCTACATTTACAGAGAGATCCACCACAAGCCAGAAATTCAATTAAGATTTCAGACTTGCCATTCGACTTTGACGTACACGCATTGTGAAGAGCCTAGTTTTAAACCGGTTACCATTTTAAACGTGCTTACGTACAGAGGAAAGCGATGCCGGTCTGCAGGACGATGGTGTGCAGGTTGCCATGGCGACGCAGCGTGCCGCGCCACCAGGCGGCGTCCTCCAGCCTCGTCTCTGTGCACGTGACCTGGTCGCCGTCCGTGGCCCGGGGGGCGACCATCAGTAAGGTGGTTGACGTCTGCCGGGCCGTCGAGCTCTGCCGCGTCCCCTCACGTTCCACCAGGTTCTCTGCGGGGTCAGGGCAAGGTCAAGTGGGAGAATGCTTACAAACAGAGAAAGAATGCACGCAGTAGATAGCTACGCAACAACTGAAAGGGATAAATCAAGGGGAAACCACAAGACTATTATTTATTACTGTCTAGCGGTGAAAATAAGTCATTATAAATACACCATCACCAAAAAGAAAGAGAGAGAAAAGGAAAGGAGGATAATTTCTAGTGGTGGTGGTGCAGGTGGTGGTGGTGCAGGTGGTGGTGGTGGTGGGAGAGAAAACTGGCAGGTTATGAAACCAACCAGAAGTACATGTAGCGAGCGAATGACCGGCTGTGCGGGAGATCGGGAGTTCGGTTCCCAGTCGAGTCAAACCAATGACTTAGGAAATTTATACTTGTCACTTCCTAGCATGGTGCTCGGCATTAATAGGATAGGGCAGGGACTGGTTAGTTCAGTGTCAGGATAATGTGACTGAGTGGGATATCGGGTCATGGTGCCAACCGCCTGATTTCCCAGTGGGGCAGCACTATAAAGTCACCCAGCTTCCCGATGTTTTGTCTACAGGCTTGTTTAGCAGCCGAGATAGTGGTGCGGGAGTAAGTACCCCAACCCACCTCCACCCCTACCCCCTCCCCACCCACTCCCACACTCACCCACACCCACCCGCCCCCACCCGCCCCCTCTGAACACTGTTCGGATTGTGTAAACCGGCGATTGCGAGAAGGCTGGATAGACATTGGAGAGGACACCCACAATTATATCACTTCAGGGCACCGTCGACCTCCATATGTGTGCAAAAAAATAGTTCTTTTTTTGCCATAATGAGCTGGCATTAGAGGCCCAACAGGGCCTAGATGAACCATAAGAGGGTCTGTAAGTTAATCTGTAAGTTAATTACGCATGACGCAAGTGACACGCTACTTACTGAAACTGTTCACGCAGCCCAGCACGTCGAACCTGAGGCAAGGCTGGCCTTGGAAGGCCTTGACCTTCAGAATGAGAATCCTGGCGGAAACCTCCATCATGAATGCGTGCATCTGGGGGCTCGTGTCCGCGGGGTCGTTCGTGAACACCTGGAGCCAGACAGGGGTCAGACAGAGGTCAGTGGAGGTTAGACAGGTCAGTGTAGGTCAGATGGGGGTCAACCAGAGGTCAGATGGGGCTCAGGCGCAGGTCAGTGGAGGTAACTGGAGGTCATACGGAGGTCAGACAGGGTGAGACGGAGATCACACAGGGACATTATTGTATGCCCTGAAGGGTTTCAGTTGGGGGCCATATTTAAAAATAAATATATTACTATTAGGTTCATTATAATAAACACCTTCCTTAATTCGCAGTAACTTTGATTAAAGATTGCTAATTTTATATAGATATTTAAAATTTAGACGCAGACTTAATGTTTGTGTGTTGGACGTAGACTTTGTTTATTTGTTTTCTAACATGTCTGTGTAGGACAGGAGACGTGAACAGCTGAACTGCAATACATACTTAATGAGTACACCAGAATCTAAGTTAGATATGTAAGATCAGTCCTTCGGTTTTCTGAAAATCTGACCCTTCCAAGGACATATGACCATATACCCCGACCTCACAAAGCCTCAGCGTAAACTGAAGTATCCCTACTAACACTAGCGCATGGGGTAGGAATATACCAAAATATCACACACACAAAAACAACTAACATAATTAAGGCTAGCCGCTAACAACTAAGATGACAAGGCAACTACCAAATTGAGACTATTGCGTTCAGCGACGAAAACAAGCCGTGATGCGACTTACTTGTTATGGACAGGTAAATAAGCCATCACAAAAGAAAAAGCACAAAAAACATAGCAGGACGGTATGCGCTACAAATATCAGTGCGGCAGTTATATACTTTGGGAGCGCAACACATAATTACAGCTTTATTTTCTCACTTTATTCTGATAATAAATTGGGGAAAAATAATATTTTGGTAACGCACATATATTACCCGCACATTGTAACATATTCACTTTTGTGTGTGTGGACACTACAATGCACACTACCTGTCTTCTAATGCAACGTGGTGCATGCGGCCTGGGCTCCCAATGAGGCAGCACTATAAAACTGCCATGTGTGCACACCTTTGTTTGTTTATCGCCCCCCCCCTCCAACATAAAAACTAAACATCGGCTATTGTGATTCAAATCAGTAATGTGTCCTCAGATGACCATGCATGTTGCTAGAACATGAAACCCCAACAAGCAAACAATCAGGGCCGCGTTCAGGGTTCACCTCAGGGTCGACTCCAGGACGGCTCCGAGACGTCACACTTTTCAAGTAGGAGGCAAAGCGCGCCTCCAAAATGGCTGTCGGATTCAGTGGTTTCAACCAATCAGAGCTCTTCTTTTCAATTGCAAATGACTGCACCCTATGGAGGCTGCCATTTTCAAGGCACCCAACAGCTAAAGTCGTTCAGACTAGTGCAACATCTGGAATGCCTCTCAGGTGAACCTTGAACGCATCCCCGGTGGACAAATTCAGGCTGACCAATGAGATGGGCCTCCGTTGACCTTTGACCTACCCTTGGGATGCCCGGGTACTCGGTGTACGGCTCCATGACCGACTCACGCAGCCCGAAGGTGAGTGTGAATGACATCACCATCCACGACTCCCCCTGGTGGCCTTGAGTGACAACACCCTGCAGGCGGCGCGGGAACAGCAACTCCACCTGGTGGCATGAGGGGGAAGCAGGCGCGAATAAACATGGCTGCTGGGAGAGTATTATACTCTGATACTAGGAACCCTGCGTTAAAGTCGAATAGTCCGATGGTTTAGAATTGTTGCGATTTACTGTGGTAAAGTGGTGTTCTCTGTGGTGGAGTAGTTCGAGTGTCTGACTTTTTTCTAGGTCGGATGCCTGATCTGAGGGTCGGTGGTTTGAGTCCCCGTGCCCCCCCCCCACCTCTGCCAATTTGGATTTCCACTGCTGTGTACAACTTACAGCGTCATCAAAGGCCGGTTGCTCTCATACCATGTCTATGTGGTGTGGGAGGTTAAAAATCCTGTGGGTCGGTAAAAGTGTAGGTCTGGGCTTTCTATCGACAAACTGGCCATAGCAGGAGCATCAACATCGCGGCCCTGGGAATCAGCTATCTGATTGCAAATCCTGCTACCACCATCCACCACTGAGAGCACATCCCACGAATAAAGATCATACCTCTGCTCGAAAATCCCTTGAGATAACTGGTGGAAGGACACAATGAAGAAGACTGTGATAAATATATTCTGTTGATTGTTATAATGTACCATACTTTAGTTTGAATTAACTTTTAAATTAACTTGTATTTTAAATGGTTAGCCTTTGCGATATTTGGAGTGCGAAAATGCAAAATAAAATTTGACAAGCACGACAAAACTCTGACAGCATAGACTTCTGTAGTAAGAAGTTCTATTAATTTGACTCAGTATTTATTCCCTTCTATGTGCCGACAAATGTTTAAAAAGTGCACCGGTATCTAAGTTAGATATGTAGAATCAAATCGAGATAATTCTTTTGGTTTTGAAAATCTGATGTTTTCATCAGGCTATGCAGCTTTAACTTGTAGATCGACAGCCAATTTGTTATCAGAAGCAAGCGCATTTACTAAAAAGGTGTGGCAGAACATCTAGTTAACTAGAACATTGGAGTCACCTAATATTGGGATGGTGGAACATCAGGATAATGGAACATTTGTATGGTGAAAGATTGGGGTAGTATAACATTATCTAGAATGAGCGGGGACGTTCATTCGTGGTCATTGCTGGGCGCGGAGACTGCGAGGCAGGACACACCCACCACCTCCCACCATCCTCTAGGGGAGCGAGGGGGGAACAACACATGCCACGCGCCACCACCCATGGGGGAGGGGCCGCGCACACCTCCCCCCTACAAACAACCAATCACAATCCACAAACACCAAACCTCTCCGACCAATCAGGTCACTACACAACCGGGAGCCCATGACTCCACACACCCCAATAGTCAGTCTGCAAACCCACCCAAGACTGACATCCACAAGCTTTTTCTTTACCCACCCACTCACCCACACCTGCTGACTGATTGGCACAGCCAATCAAACCAAAAATAAATAAACAATGAATACAACAAAAAACTAAACATAAATAACACAAACAATTAAAGAAAATCACCAGCCAATTGACACCCGAGCAAATGACCAATCAACAATCGTGCATCATCATTGTTATATGTTTCTATTGCCCTTCTTAAATTTGTAACATGTCGACAAACTTGCTGTCTTGGTTATATCATCACTCAACCCATATTTATCATGTGTACCATCCACCATACCATACCCATCCATTATCAAATTACATGACATAGTGTCGGTCATGACTGCCCTACCCACATGCCTGAATGATACAATCAAAGCTGTATATGCCGCCATGGAGGCCGCGTCCAAATAAATTGTCATGTTTTTTCCCCCAATCTCAGCCTCCTCGTCTTATGTGCCCGTGAGCAATTGGGGTCGTGGAGTATTGGGGTTTATGACTGTTGGGATATTAGAACTATGGGATAGCAAAACATCGGGATAATGGAAGACTGGGATAGTAGAACATTGGGATAATGGAATATTGGGATCGCAATAGATTGGGATGATGAAAGATTAAAGCTGCACAGTCCGATGAAAACATCAAATTTACAAACCCAAAACAATTATCTAAATTTGATTTGACATATCTAACTTAGATACTTGTGCACTTATTACACATTTGTCGCTACATTGAAGGGAATATTGAGGCAATTTAATAGAATCTGTTCTTTCAGAAGCCTATGGTTTCAGAGTTTTAGCGTACTTGGGGAAATTAATTGTGCTTGTTTGCACTTCAAATAACTCAAAAGTTAGCCATTTAAAATAAAAGTCACTTCCAACTATAGTAAAGTAGATTATAACGATCAACCTAATATAGTTGGTTATCTCAGAAAATTAGAGAAACTCAAAACCATCGGACTGTGCAGCTTTGCGTGGTGTACTGAGATGGATGTGGCGCCACTTGCTGCTCGAAAAGGAGAGGCTCAGACTCGAGGTCAGGAGGCACTCATTTTTCTTTCGAGTGACAGATCCATAGACAGTTTTCCAGAACAAGTGGTTGAAGCACCAACAACGGTACAAGCATTTGAGAGAAGGCTGGATAGACATTGGAGAGGACACCCACAATGATATGACTTCACGGGTGCATCCACCTGCATATGTGTGCGAAAATAGTTCTTTTTCACTGAAAGAAACCGGCTTTAGGAGCCCAATAGGCACCAGGTCAGCCAGAAGAGGATCTGTAAGTTAATCTGTAACGTCCTGATATGACCTTATATATTGCAAGGACGTAAAACAACAACAAACAACAATTAATCTGTAAGTTATAGTTACCTTCAGCCAGGGTTCGGCGTCTCGGGCGTCGGCGCACCAGACGCCGGCGTTGTGGAGCAGGTAGAGCCGGCCCGACGTGACGACGCCGTCCGGACTCGTCACCAGCGGCTGGATCTGGTTACCCGGCGTCCGCTCCAACAGGCGCCGGCCACAGCTCGAGTCTGACGGAACCAGCACAAAGTGGTTGGGTCAGAGGCGGGGAACAGGCAGAGAGTCAGACACGGGGAACATACAGAGAGTGATGTAACACACGGGGAACAGGCAGAGGGTGGTGGAGTCAGAGGCGGGGAACAGGCAGAGAATGAGGTCAGAGGCGCGGAACGCATAAGCATATTCAGCGCAGAAAGGAGCCGGACAACCAGCCACGTTTGAACTCATCTGAGCCCGTTTGAACTTGCAGGAAATGAATTTTCCTCTTCTCGTTTTCGCGAGAACTCAGTTTCAACAAATCAGAGCTCCTCTTTTTTTGTATTGCAAATGGCCACCTCCATGGGGGCCGCCATTTGCAATCGAAAAGAACAGCTCTGATTGGCTCAAATTATGGAAAGATCCCTTTTTTTTTGTTAGTAGTTTCTGGTTCAGTCATAGTTACACATATATAAATTTATATGTATCTTTTGCACAGATTAAAGTGCTGGAAGTATATTTTTAATTTATCTACATCGACTTCTGTTTAAATCACACAATATCAGGGAAACTATTCCTGCAAGGGTATGCTCAATATGGGACAGTGGTCACCCGTTTTTCCTCCTTTCCTCGCTGTGGACCCTTCTCGCGGAACAAGCGGAGGGTGGAGTCAGAGGAGGGTGGTGGAGTCAGAGGCGGGGAACAGGCAGGGGCTGGTGGGTGGAGTCAGAGGCGAGGAACAAGCAGAGGGTGGTGGAGTCAGAGGCGGGGAACAGGCAGGGGGTGGTGGGTGGAGTCAGAGGCGAGGAACAAGCAGAGGGTGGTGGAGTCAGACGAGTGAACTGTCGTAGGGCCTACATTGTATTTCCTCTGTGCATTGCTAGTTCGAACAGTCAGTATTTCCCTTTTGATCAATGTATGATTAGACCACACAAAGTTGAAACCAAAGAATTAGTATTAGAAGTAATGATGAATGTAACGCTGTCGTATGTAAATGATTTCCACCACCAGCCCACCCCCTGGTGACAGTAGCGAGAACTAATGTTGTGGGTATCAGCTCACTGGGCAGTATAATCTCTACAAAAGGTTTTAAGCTATAGACTGTTCCCGCCACCAACCTGCTCTCTGGTGGCAGTGGATCTAATGTTGTGGATAGCAGTTCATTGCATGTGTTCTGTGGAAAAGGCATATTGCGTGAGGACACACAGACAGACAACAGGAAGCCATATGAGGAGAGTGGCGGATACTGTATAGGGAACTCGTACAGAACGCGCCGTTGTCCGATACCGCCATCCACTCATGTGTAGATATTTATATCAAGTAGTGTCTTTTGCCTGGACGTGGTGGCTGCATCGGTAGAGCGCAGGCTTCCCGTGCGGAAGGTTAGGAGTTGGAATCCGTGCCAGGTCAAACCAATGACTTAGCATGTTTTAACTTCATCGCCATGGTGATCGGCATTAATAGGACATAACAGGCTCATTAGTTCAGTGTTAAGATAATGACTGAGTGGGATATCGGGTCATGGTGCCAGTGGCCTGATCTCCCAGCAGGGAAGCACTATATAAAGTCGCCATGAGTGTGCCCTGTCACAAGTCGGTACCCTTCCTGATATGACCTTAGATGTTGCCAGGACGTTGGTTGGTTGTTGGAGTTTTATGTCCTGGCAACATCTAAGGTCATATCAGGACGGGTACTGACTTGTGACACTGCACACTCATGGTGACTTTATAGTGCTTCGCCACTGGGAAGCCAAGCCACCAGCACCATGACCTGATATCCCACACAGCCACATTATCCTGATACTGTTCTAACCAGTCCTGGTTGTATCCTATTGATGCCAAGTGCCAGGCTAGGAGGCGACAAGTATCAGTTTTATAAGTCATTGGTTTTACTCGACCGGGAATCGAAACCCCGATCTCCCGCACGGGAGGCCTGCGTGCACTCTACCGATTCGGCCACTGCGGCCGGTGTGTTGCAAGGACCTAAAGCCCCAACAAACAAAACCAACGTGTCTTTTGCATACAAGTTACAGTAGGCTTACAGCACCCTGGTCGTGGTCGGCCTACTGCACACACACACACACACACACACGCACAAACCGGAAGTGACGTCACTGCGGCTCACCCTTCACGTACACGACCACCTCGCACAGGTCGAGGCACTGCTCGTACGACCGCATGCCGGCCTCCCATTGGAGGAAGGCGAGGTTCTCGATGGTCACGTGCTGTCCAAGCGTCGGCTGTCTGCACTGCACGACCGGGTCCTGCGCCGGCCCCGCCTGCGCGCGCAGCCGGAAAGAGAACAGACTTAAGCCCCATTCACACACACACACCTTAAGTCACCTCAACTAGGTCGCCTCATCTCAATCAATCAATCAATAGTTCCGTCCTCTAGTCGAGGGTTGGATGCAATGGTTCTCCACTTGTCCCGATGGTGTGCTGTTCTGATAGACTGTGATAATTAGCCTGTCCACTGTGAAATATTTGTAAACCATGATGTTCTTGGTCTCCCTCTCCTCTGCTGCATTCACCTTCCTTCCAACAATGTACGGTATATTGAACTCTGACGAAGGATGTGGCCAAAATAAATAAGTTTCTTTGTCTGTATAGTGGCAAACAAGCTTTTCTTATTTAAAATTTTTCTGAGAACTTTTAATTACCATTTCTTACTATGGGTAAATACTTGGTAGGTTCCCCTTCCTTCCTCATCTCAGTCGCCTCAAAACATGCATGTGAACATGCCGCTGAGGCGAATTAGGGCTGATTCGACTCAACTAGTCCGCCTTCAGTAAACCGCTTCGAGAGGTGGATTAGATGAGGCGAACTAGTTGAGGCGACTTAAGGTGCGGGTGTGAACGGAGCTTTAGACTGACATGGATTTATCACCTATGATCATCCCAACCATTTTTTTGCCCAAAAGGTAAAGCTTATTTTATTTAATGATGCCTCTAGAGCACATTGATTTTTATCATAGGCTATTGGACGTCAAACATATGGTCATTCTGACGTATTTCTTTGGAGGAAACCCACTGCTGCCACATAGGCTACTCTTTTCGATAAGCAGCAAGGGGTCTTTATGTGCACTTTCCCACAGACACAACATAACATACCACACCCTTTGATGAACCAGCTGTGGACCACTGGTTGGAACAGAGAATAGCCCAAACTGCAAATGGGTCCACTGAGCAGGATCGATAGGATGTCCTACACCTTCACAGGTGGACACTCTACCGCCTGAGCTATGTCCCGCTCCATTTCTTCTTTGTTTGCACATGCACAGATCATACAAACTCGGGGTTGCATAAACGAATGCGCTCTGGGAGGAAAATGGCAGATTAATCCAAAACTTGTGTATTTTGAAAATAACGAATGTAATGACAGCAAGATAGGATTTAAAGTATTTTGTTTTTTTTCTTGAATTGTATACATCCTATCATGGATAAGTCTGAATAGATTTGTTTTCACCATTAGACAGTTTGTCGATAGAAAGCCTGAGCCTACACTTTTACCAACCCAAGTGATTTTTAACCTCCCACACCTTATAGACATGGTATGAGGGCAAGTGGCCTTTGATGATGCTGTAAGTTATATGCATCAGTGGGAATCCAAATTAGCAGAGGTGGGGGGCATGGGGAATCGAACCACTGACCTGCAGATTAGGAGTCCGACCCAGAATAAAGTCAGACACTCTAACCACTCCGCTACAGAGAACACAATTTTATGATTGCATAGTTTAGTTACATGCCCATTGCCTTAATCTGGGTGGTCATACTTTTATATATATTTTTTTAAGTGTAACTTTGGTCAAGTGGGCCTTGTATTGGTACCTAGCTACACGCAGCAGTACAGTTTGGCACTACAGGCACCAACACACATGTAAGACAGTTCACTCACAGAAATGTTGCGTGCGCACAGGAAGGCGGCCGACGACCGGAAGTCGTCCGGACGCAGCCCCACGTGGACGTTAATCAACCGGATGACGCACATGTCAACTGGACGCAAGGCACGCCGGGAGAAGACAGGCGCAATGTGAGTAATAGAGACAGACAGAGACACGCAGGGGACACGCGGCATGCGTGGACATACACGGAACACATGCAGCTTGTGTCTGATACATGCCTCAAGCATACTGTATGTGTCTGCCACATGCCTCACACATACTGTATGTGTCTGAGACATCCCTCACACATACTGTATGTGTCTGACACATGCCTCACACATACTGTATGTGCCTGACACATGCCTCACACATACTGTATGTGTCTGATACATGCCTCACACATACTGTATGTGTCTGACAGATGCCTCACACATACTGTATGTGTCTGACACATGCCTCACACATACTGTATGTGTCAGACACATGCCTCACACATGCAGTATGTGTGAGGTCCATGTCTAACACACAGCATTACTCATTACACATTACACATTACTCATTTCTTTGTAAGTTCCCCCTAAAGATGCACAAACTTGCTGGCTTCAACACGTAGCGGCATAACCTCGTTAATATCAAAATGGCACATCGTACTCGGGTTCAACTGGGGTACACCCAGAACTTATTTAACATGATTTCACTTCAAATATATTCAAAGGTTAGTTAAATATGATGAACATTACTACATGGTAAAGTAGAGTAGGATATAATGGTCGCATTAGTGGGCTACAAAGTGACAAATAAGGAAATACTCAAACGAACGGGGCTGCCCTCTATGGAAGATATTCTGATCAAAAAGAATCTCCCGTGGACCGGACATCTCATGAGGATGTCATCAGACAGGCTACCAAAGCAGATCCTCTATTCTCAACTGTCTTCTGGCTACAGAAAGAGAGGGCGCTCTCGTCTCCGGTTCAAGGATACCATCAAGAGAAACCTGAAGCTGAGAGACATTAAGAGCGATTCATGGACGCAACTCACACAGCAGAGAGCTAAATGGAGAGTGGCAGTCACGTAATGAAAGCAGTCTTTGTCGCATTGCGACCGACAGCATGATGATGATGATGATGATGAGTGGGCTACACTAGACAAGGATTCGAACCATACATCTACAACATTAGATTACAAATTAACGTCACTATTTCCAGAACCCAGCCTGCCGACACTTTTTGTAATGAGTTGTTTAAAGTTGCATAGTATGAGAGTTTTGAGTTTCTATCATTTTCTGAGATAAATAAATTAGGTTGATCATTATAATCTACCCTTACTCTATTTTGAAGTAACTTTTAATTGAGATATTCGATGGGCAACCATGCAAAATTAATTTTGGCAAGCACGGCAAAACTGACACCATAGGCTTCTGCAGTAAGAGGTTCTATTAAATTGTCTCTATTCCCTTCTATGTTGTGATCAATGTTTACTAAGTGCACCAGTGGCTAAGTTAGATATGTAGAATCAAAACTAGATAATTGTTTTCGTTTTGAAAATTTGATATTTTCATCGGACTATTCAGCTTTAACAGAGACAGTACTGCGGGAGTAACCAACTAATCCAAACCTAACTTCATAAAATAACTCCCGTTTTGGTGGGTCATGGGATTCGAACCAACGGGTTTAAACCATGGTCGAGTCAAACCAATGACTTAAAATGTTATACTGGTCACTACCTAGCCTGACACCAGGCAAATGGCAGCCCCAGTGCTACTGACAGCAATAAGTAACACCAAAATTTATGAGAGAAGTGTACTGGCCATGGCGGCACATGTCTGGAATAATCAACCCACACAACAACGGGCAATCGAAAGCATGGACCACTATAAATGGTCCGTAAAGAAAACATAATACACAACAACCTATTGAAGAAAAAATATCTCACCTGATCTTGGGCGCAGTCACTGCTTGCTGTGTTCTGGCACAAAAAGCAAAAGACCGGCCAGAAAAGATGGTAGATATTACAAATACGGAAACTAGCCCTACTAAGTACTAAGGAATTCGAAATGATTATCACCATAGGGCACAGTCTGTCTGGGGATGTGTACTGGCACAAACCAAAGCAGAACCAGGCAGGCCATGGTCATGCATCCGAATCACCCTGAAGTACAAAATGGCTCACCATGCAACACAGCCATCCCACCTAGTCGCAGTCCTGAAGGGTCCAGGGGTGTTCTGGCACACTGGTGTACTATCTAAGGACAGGGCATGGGTGAAAGGATGCTGTAACAAACCACAATGGGATGGGATCCTCTCCTACAGGCCTGTATGTCATCTGCGTAGATGTACATAGTAGACTAAGCTATCAGATACAGGTTAGGAAAAAACTTGAAAATTAAAAAAAAACTAATATAGAAACTACTAACACCCAAAACCGCAAAGGTTGGCCCTAGAAAGATCAGGTAAAGACTCCTCAGTGCGGGACCAGACCAATCCAGTATCACAGCTGTCCAGCGTTGAAAACAAGCACCCTCACGGGAGCTTATACATTATGGGCAGAATAAAAAACTTGTCACAAAAAATAAAAATAAAAATATTATTAGGATAGGGCAAGGAGCAGCAGAATGAGGAAGTCCAATTGTCTGCGATTTAAATTAACCCTGCTTAATCAACTAATGTACCAAACAAAACCCCCAAAAACATAGCTGATGCCGCTTTATTCACCGGAAGTGGGAAAGACGCACCTACCTACAATCCGGTAAAGCCGGACGCCGATCACGTGGTACCAGCCCTGCAGGTCGACCTGCCACCAGGCGCCCACCAGGTTTTGGTTGCTGCAAGTCGCTGAGTGTCGCAAAAGTAACAACATCCGGCAGTAAAGTCGTAAAAGTAACATCGCTAACAACATCCGGCAGTAAAGTCGCAAAAATAATGACATCCGGCAGTAAAGTCGTAAAAGTAACAACATCAACATCCGGCAGTAAAGTCGTAAAAGTGACAACATCAACATCTGACAGTAAAGTCGCAAAAGTAACAACATCCGGCAGTAAACTCGGAAAAGTAACATGGCTAACAACATCCTGCAGTAAAGTCACAAAAGTAACAACATCCGACAGTAAATTCACAAAAGTAACAACATCCGACAGTAAAGTCATAAAAGTAACAACATCCGACAGTAAAGTCATAAAAGTAACAACATCCGACAGTAAAGTCACAAAAGTAACATCAACATCCGCAGGAAAGTCGCAAAAGTCACGAAATCGGGCAGTAAAGTCGCAAAAGTAAAAACATCCGGCAGTAAAGTCGTAAAAGTAAGAACACCCGGCAATAAAGTTGCAAAAGTAACAACATCCGACAGTTAAGTCGTAAAAGTAACAACATCCACCAGTAAAGTTGTAATAGTAACAACATCCGGCAGTAAAGTCACAAAGTAACAACATCCGGCAATAAAGTCGCAAAAGTAACAACATCCAGCAGTAAAGTCGCAAAAGTAACAACATCCGGCAGTAAAGTCATAATGTAACAACATCCGGCAGTAAAGTCGCAAAAGTAACAACATCCGGCAGTAAAGTCGCAAAAGTAACAACATCCGGCAGTAAAGTCGCAAAAGTAACAACATCCGGCAGTAAAGTCGCAAAAGTAACAACTGGCAGTAAAGTCGCAAAAGTAACAACATCCGACAGTAAAGTTGCAAAAGTAACAACATCCGGCAGTAAAGTCGCAAAAATAACAACATCCGTCAGTAAAGTCACAAAAGTAACAGCTGGCAGTAAAGTCGCAAAAGTAAAAACATCCGACAGTAAAGTTGCAAAAGTAACAACATCCGGCAGTAAAGTCACAAAGTAACAACATCCGACAGTAAAGTTGCAAAAGTAACATCAACATCGCGAAGTAAAGTTGCAAAAGTAACAACATCCAACAGTAAAGTTGCAAAAGTAACAACATCCGGCAGTAAAGTTGCAAAAGTAACAACACCCGGCAGTAAAGTCGCAACTGTAACAACATCAGGCAGTAAAGTCACAAATGTAACAACATCAGGCAGTAAAGTCGTAAAGTAACAACATCCGGCAGTAACGTCGTAAAAGTAACAAAATCCGGCAGTAAAGTCGTAAAAGTAACAACATCTGGCAGTAAAGTCACAAAAGTAAAATCATCTGACAGTAAAGTTGCAAAAGTAACAACATCCAGCAGTAAAGTTGCAAAAGTAACAACATCCAGCAGTAAAGTCGTAAAGTAACAACATCCGGCAGTAAAGTTGCAAAAGTAACAACATCCGGCAGTAAAGTCGTAAAAGTAACAACATCCAGCAGTAAAGTCATAAAAGTAACAACATCCGGCAGTAAAGTCGCAAAAGTAACAACATCTGGCAGTAAAGTCGTAAAGTAACAACATCCGGCAGTAAAGTCGTAAAAGTAACAACATCCGGCAGTAAAGTCGTAAAAGTAACAACATCCGGCAGTAAAGTCGTAAAGTAACAACATCCGGCAGTAAAGTCGTAAAAGTAACAACATCCGGCAGTAAAGTCGTAAAAGTAACAACATCCGGCAGTAAAGTCACAAAAGTAACAACATCCGGCAGTAAAGTTCCAAAAGTAACAACATCCGGCAGTAAAGTTGCAATAGTAACAACACCGGCAGTAAAGTCGTAAACTAACAACACCCTGCAGTAAATTTGCAAAAGTAACAATATCCGGCAGTAAAGTCATAAAAGTAACACCATCCAGTAGTAAAGTCATAAAAGTAACAAGATCCGGCAGTAAAGTCACAAAAGTAACAAATCCGGCAGTAAAGTCGTGAAGTAACAACATCCGACAGTAAAGTCGCAAAAGTAACAACATCCAGCAGCAAAGTCACAAAAGTAACAACATCCGACAGTAAAGTCGCAAAAGTAACAACATCCGGCAGTAAAGTCGTAAAAGTAACAACATCCGGCAGTAAAGTCGTACAAGTAACAACATCTGGCAGTCAAGTAGTAAAAGTAACAACATCCGGCAGAAAAGTCATAAAGTAAAATGGCTAACAACATCCGACAGTAAAGTCACAAAGGAAAAGACATCCAGCAGTAAAGTCATAAGAGTAACAATAGCAAGGCACTGATGGTAGTTCTCCAATTATTTACAGTACTGTTATGGCGCGATTCAAACATAGATAGAGGTAGGCTATAGTAAATTTCAAACATGCTTCAAACACTTTAATCCGCATGCAACATTGCGAGAAATACTAACACGTCATAGATAATTTTATAACAATAATGCCTAACCCCAAAGCATTTTAGTCAACGTTCTGCCCGGCGCTGTGTGAGTAATTAGGTCGCGGGGTGATGAAGGGAAAAAAAGGAAAGCTTGTTTTATTTAAAGTTGCATGGTCTGATGCATTTGAATTTTTATTTTATTTTTGAGATAAATATATCAAATTGATCGTTATAACCTACTAATCATTAGTTCGGAGTAATTTTGATGAAAAATGGCTAGTTTTGAAGCAATTTGAGTTGAAAGAACCCAAAATACTTTTGACAAGCTTTCCAAAAGTCCTCGAGCCATGACACGTATTGACATCTCACGATGACCATGTTACATATGGTACTTGGAATGAGGCTCTGGCTAATTAGGCCATGAGATTGACCTGATTGCTTAATGAGTGTTCATGTCTAAAATTTGGTGTCCAAGGGAATGAGGTAATAAATTCACTGATTATTCTTTATGGGCTGTTGCCAATCCTTAGCTAATGCACTAGTATGTAAGTTGGATATATAGAACTAAATTTAGAGAAGTGTTTTGGTTTTGAAAAAAATACATTTCATCGGACCATGCAACTTTAACGACACCTCTAGAGCACATTGATTTTCATATCATTGGCTATTGGACGTCAAACATATGGTCAATCTGATTTATTTCTTTGTAGGAAACCCATTGCTGCGACATAGGGTACTCTTTCTGATAATCAGCAACGGGTCTTTTATATGTACTTTCCCACAGGCAGAACAGCACATATCGCAACCTTTGATGAACCAGTTGTGGACCACCGTTGGAATGGAAAATAGCTCAAACTGCAAATGGGTCCATGGAGAAGGATCGATCGGATGACCGACCGCTTCACAGGTGGACACTGAACTGTCTGAGCTACGTCCCGTTCCCCCCTGATGGTGCAGGGTGCTTACTGAGGTCTCCGTCGTTAACAAGTTGCGCCAGTGTGTTCGAGCCGACAGCCTGGCGAGCAGGGCGTCCCAAGCCGGCTAGCTGGTGCTGGTCCCACATCCCTGCGAACAAACAGACATGCGTCAGTCACCAGGAACCAGCACATTCATGGCAGACGACATCTGGACCAACACCAATCACAACCCAGCTTGAGGTCATAGGACAATGGTGGTGCCAGATTTAGATAAAGAGAGGCTCGAGGTTATTCCGCTCGTCAGGCCCCTCCCAAAGGCCTCTGATAGCGGTAAACATGTTATACACCTTGGCCGGAGCCGCCCTTAGATTTTGACGCCCTAGGCTTCAGCATGCCAAGCCTATAGATAATCCGGTGTAAAGATTTCAAATCCCCCCCTGATGGAAGTTCCCCCAGGGGAACTTGAAAACGTTTTCAAATTCATTCCATGGGAATTTGAAAACGTTTGCATTTTCCCTCCCTCGTTTTAACTTTCCCTCCCCCCATTTTGGGGGAATTTTCTTTATTTTTGTTATTTTTGTTATATTTTTCATGACAAATATAATAATACACAGAGAATAGCATAATGGAAATTATTACTTGTACAACAAAACATATTTCACCCCAAATGACAAAAAAAGTCTCCAAGATGGCTAACAAAAAAATATTATGGGTCTGAATTTTAAAACGTTTTTTGAACAATTTTAAATTCCCAGAGGGGGGAATTTGAAAATAGGGGGAGGAATCCAAAAAGTGTTTTTAAATTCCCTCCCAGGAATCTGAAAACGTTTTCAATTTCACCGGAGGGAAATTAAAAATGTTTTCAGATTCCTGGGGGGAACTGGGAAAGGGGGGAAATTGAAATCGTTACACCGGCATTGGTCATTGGTGTTAAAATTGCATAGTTCGATGGAAGCTATCAGAAATCCATTGTGCTTTATGCTGCAAATTGTGTACTCAACAGCTATTGTTAGCTCATGTTAATATATACATATTCTACCATTTTTGTGTAAAAAATCCCGAATTAAAAAAAAAAGGCTTGAAGACCAGCGTTTGAGCACTGACAAAAGAAACTTATTCAGCAGAATAAACATATTTACCCCCCACCAAAATACGCTCATCTAGATTTTATCCTACATTTCCAATTTAGATACTGATGCACTTCTAATGCATTTGTTGCTGCATAGAAAGGAAGGCTTAGATAACCCCCCCCCCCCCCACACACACACACATACGCACTCCCTGTCTCCCTGCCCTGATTTCACCTTAGATGCCACTGGAATGTAAAACCCCAACAACCAATCCCCCACTCACTGTCCGCCGACCCTGATATCACCTTAGATGCTACCAGGACATAAAACCCCAACAACCAATCCTCCACTCACTCTCCCCCCCCGCCCTGATGTCACCTTAGATGCTATCAGGATGTAAAACCCCAACAAACAAGCCCCCACTCACTGTCAACCCCCCCTGATGTTATCTTAGATGCTGCCAGGACGTAAAACCCCCCAAAACGAGCCCTCACTCACTGTCCCCCCCCCCGCTCTGATGTTACCTTAGATACTACCAGGACGTAAAACCCCAACAAACTAGCCCCCACTCACGGTCTGCGCACGCGGGGATGCCGCAGAGCGCCTTCTGCCCGTTCGCGTAGCACCAGGGCTCCTTCTCGAACTCGAAGATGACGGTGTTGCGACAGAAGTTGTTGTCGTCCAGCCCGACGTACTCGTACTGCTTGTACTGCGACCGCATCTCGATCTCGTCCCAGTTGGAGCACGCGCCGCGTGACGTCATGTTCACGTGACCGCGGTAGTAGAACCCGCTGTCCACCGCGTCGTAGCAGCCCTCGAGCACTGCCAGGGTCACAGGGTTCACATGGGGTCATGGAGGTCTCTGGGGTCACAGGGGTCATGGGGGTTATGGGGGTCATGGGGGTCACAGTGGTCACAGGGGTCACGGGAGTCACAGGGGTCAAATAGGTCACAGGGGTAACAGGGGTCACCGACATTAGGCGAGCACACTAGATGACTTCCGCCACCAACCCGCCTTCTTTTTTCTTTTTTCTTTCTTTTCTTGAAAAGGCTTGAAGACCAGCGTTTGAGCACTGACAAAAGAAACTTATTCACTCATCAATGGATAAGTCTGAATAGACTTGTTTTCACCATTAGACAGTTTGTCGATAGAAAGCCCGAGCCTATACTTTTACCGACCCAAGGGATTTTTAACCTCCCACACCACATAGACATGGTATGAGAGCAACTGGCCTTTGATGTCACTGTAAGTTATACACAGCGGTGGAAATCCAAATTGGCAGAGGTGGGGGCACAGGGACAGCAGTGGCAAAAACTAAAGGCGTAGGTAGCAACTCACTGTGCAGCATGCTCCATGGAAAAGGTCTATTATAGGAACAAATTGGGCAAAGCCAATGAATGACTATCATGTAACTTTTACATCATTTGTCCTGTTGCCATATGTGTCTATTTTTGCGAAGTGCTTACGTATATATCTATACATACAGGGACACATTACTCCGTCAACCTAGGTATCACAGTGCTAGTCAGCTATTTGCCAATATTGATGTGGCAGCCTTGCAGGCTGTCACTAGACTTGACAAGTCAGAAAATGCTATAATACAGGGACTTGTGAAAATAGAAGAGAGTGATCTCAGATTTACATCTGCCTTATGGAGGCATTGGTACAAACTACTGTATGTAGACCAACTGGTATGCAAGTATTGCAATACCTCAGGGAGTTTGATGCCCCTGCTCTGCAGAGTTGTAAACCACTGCCTTGTAGTACAGGTTCTTGACAGAACCGAAGGCTAAGGGAGCAAACCCTGAACAGAAAACCATGTCACTGTGGCAGCATTAAGGGCGGTTTATAAAAACACGGGTCTCTGCCGCTGTGAGAACCCTATGTGATTACAATACTCTCCCCCTTCATTTCACCTGTGATGCAATTAGCCTGATCAATTTAACCATGTCTAGAAAGAGGAAGGAAAACTAGTCACAAGGATGAACAGTGAATAAGTTGTGCTTTATTGGCAGCAACTCCTGTCATCCCCCTTACATGTGACCTAGCACCTGTACTCCTCCTATACTGCCCACACTATGTCTCATAGTCACTTTAGCCTGTATGTTGAACCAGTGCCTACAACCCATGGGACAGGAGTCCTATGGCTGTGGATACACTCAATTAGAATAGCTGAATTTTGATAGCATCAGACAGAGTGTCTGGGGTCCTGCTCAGAAGTTGGTCTGTCTCACTCAAGAGCCAGGATGAGAGTGATTCTCCTTCAGTGTGTCTGAAGCAAACTCATGAATAATTAATTAGCTGAGACTAGTGTGTGGGTCAGGATAGGCCAAGAGAGTCAGGTGACCAGACCTTCCCCAACCAGCCAATGAGACACCTCCCCACAGACTGGGTGGGTGACCACCCCATTAGGGGCTGTCACTCAAGCCATCTGCAGGTGGTGCACTCTATACATATGCTAATGAGGCTGGTGGGTCAGTCGGTGGTCTTGGGTGGACAGGATGTTGCAACAGTTACAGATTTATATATAGTAAAATCTTTCTTTTCCTCTTTTGTATTCTTTATGAACACCAAGAGAACATTTCAACCATCATGTACTGTTTCTTACAAAGGAACTCTTTTCATTAACTCCAAACATCATATATAACAGATAGTTTACTCTATTCAGCATCATGTACATTTCCATCAACTCCACTCTTAGTAGATAACATATAGTTTACCTCACTCAGTATCATGTACAATGGGAGTGGACTTTTGTTGACTTTAGTTTACTTTTAGTTTACATACTATCAGTCCCACTCCAGCATCCAAGAATAATAATGCTCTCTGCCAATATATAATTCTTAACCGAAAATCCGTATATTTTTACAGGTTGATGTATGGAACTCCCAACATCTCCCGACCAGCCACTACAGGGACAAATAGTTTTGCGCCTGTCTGGACATGTTCTTGCCGGTGTGAAACCTCTATTTACTCCCCGAGAGAGTGCCACTGGTAACTTGCAAAACCCAGCAGCACTTCAACACTTTTGCAGGCAGTTTTCATGAAATGTTGGAGAGCGGCAGTCAAGTAATGAACGCAGTCTTTGTCGCATCGCGACCGACAGCATGATGATGTAGACCAACATCAAGTATGAGCTTTAATTTAGCGGAACATTCATTGCTCGGCTGGAAGTTCACCCCTTTGGGAAGCCCTACAGTTGAACTTACACCATGTTTGTGGGTAAATAACACTAAATTCAAAATTTAAAAAGCTCATTGTTTCTTAGTGTTTTTTTTTGCGAGTAATTGTAATTTTATTTACTGAACAAAATTGTCTTTTCCAGTAGTCTTCCAACCATGCTTAATCAATTAATGCACCAAAAGAAGAAAAAGCACACACAAAAACACTAAACGACATTGTGTTCAACACTTCTCCAGCTGCTGATTCTCCTGTCGGAGGTATGCTGTATAGAGTTGTCTTACTTGGTTGTTTGCTACTGTATATGATTGTGAGCTTTTTAATTTAATGAGTGTCTATTGGCACATAATTGATTGTCTGCTTTTACACGTAAAAGCGATGGTTCGAACAAAAAACAAACATTTCTCACCGTGAATATGGCTTATGCTGCCGACACGGCATAAAGCAACCATCAATCAATCAATCAAAACTTGTCCCATCAAAGCCGGGCTTTAGCTGTTTTTGTGGGAATGAGTAGGCAAGTCTCATATAAACATGGGATATTAACAGTCTAATGATGTCCGCAGTGCGAGTAATGGTTCAAGTATGGTGACATATAACAAAAGCTGGATTTAAGGAAATACCAAGGAATTTCTTTCAACAGGGAATGTGTCAAAAAACCCAACCAGCTTGACAATATTTGAATTCCCTTAACAAACACGTCACCGACCTGATATGGGGTTTAAGATCCTAAAACCCTCTAGAATTGGTTGTTGATTTGGAGAGTCCCTAGGGTCACAAACCCCATATCCAACAGTAGCGTCATTAATATTTATGTATCAGATTGAGATCACTGTTTCTTCTTAATAATAATAATAATAATGTAGATTTAATGGAACGCACACTAGCGGGAACCATTCTAAGGTGCTGTGCAGTTAAACCAAGGATTTTATACATAATGATGCAAAGCGAGGCTGTTTGAGTGTGCAATCCAAAAATATGGCCGCCATATTGGAAGTGTGATAATGAGCGATGATAGGGGCATTTCCCCATTAACTACCAGCACCAAATATTGACCACATATATATGTAGTAGTCTGCACTGACTTCTCAGACAAGTCACCACATAGAGAGGTAGGCGTGGGTGTTGTGGTGATGTTAGCGAGCTTAGCTGGTGTAATGGTTACCACACTAGCCCGGAATTTGGGTTCGAGTCTCGCTCTAGGTGGAATATTTCCCCTTTTGATCACCCACATGACACATATCTATATACATGTATATCACAGACAAGTTACAGCGGTTTAAGGCAGGGGGTGACACAGTCGGACAGATGAACCATTTAATAACAGATCAGTATAATAGATTACTTAGAATATAATAAGGTGTGAAAACTTCCGATTAATTATACTTGTATAATGCTTATACATCATGTCAGTTATTTGATTTTAATTTCACACTTCAATGTAAACCCGCAAACTTTGTGGTATTCTGACAAACTTTCAATGTAAACTTTTTCTCTTTTTAAAAATTAAATAAAAAGAGATTTATCTAAAGAAGTCTCAACTCATGTAGAGCATAGTTGAGGATGACTACAAAGTGACTGCGTCGCGACTTACCACTTGTCTCATAGTTACAGTAGCTGTCCCGACTTACCACTAGTCTCATAGTAACAGTAGCTGACCAGCAACCCATTGTCGACTGCAGTGATAATGTTCCTTGACATCGTTGCATCGACCATATGACCTTCGCCAAGGTTAAAGTGCATGACCTCCTCAGTGACGTCCATGTCCGTGACCTTCTGACACGTCTTGCGATGCTAGAAACCAACAAACAGACATTTTTGGGGGTGCATTAGTTGATTAAGCAGAGGAAATTTCAATCGTGGATGATTGGCCTCCCGCATTCCACTGCTCCTTGCCCTGTCCTGTTAATGCACAGCGCCTGGCTAGGAAGTGACACGTATCAATTTTTAAGACATTGGTTTGACTTGACACTGAATATATGAGTATGTGCGTTTATGTGTGCGCGTATGTGTGTGTGTACAGCCGACCTTGATGAGGTAGAAGGCCTGAATAGTGTATGTGTGTATGTGTGTATGTGTGTATGTGTGTATGTGTGTATGTGTGTATGTGTGTATGTGTGTATGTGTGTATGTGTGTATGTGTGTATGTGTGTATGTGTGTATGTGTGTATGTGTGTATGTGTGTATGTGTGTATGTGTGTATGTGTGTATGTTTGTATGTGTGTATGTGTGTATGTGTGAATAGTATGTGTATATGTGTGTGTACAAGAGTGTGTACAGCTGACCATGATGAGGTAGAAGGCCTGAGTAGGAGGCAGGTTATATGTATGTACGTGTGTGTAGGTGTGTATGTTCATGTGTGTGTACGTGTGTGTAGGTATGTACAGCTGACCTTGATCAAGTAGAAGGCCTGGGTAGGAGGCAGGTTATATGTATGTACGTGTGTGTAGGTGTGTATGTTCATGTGTGTGTACGTGTGTGTAGGTATGTACAGCTGACCTTGATCAAGTAGAAGGCCTGGGTAGGAGGCAGGTTATATGTATGTACGTGTGTGTAGGTGTGTATGTTCATGTGTGTGTACGTGTGTGTAGGTATGTACAGCTGACCTTGATCAAGTAGAAGGCCTGGGTAGGAGGCAGGTTATATGTATGTACGTGTGTGTAGGTGTGTATGTTCATGTGTGTGTACGCGTGTGTAGGTATGTACAGCTGACCTTGATCAAGTAGAAGGCCTGGGTAGGAGGCAGGTTGACTGGAACGCTTGCATCACCGTCTGACCGGCAGCATAAACTCATACACAGTCGGCCGGGGTCAAGGTCACACTCGGGGTCAAACGCAAAGGTCACGGAGTACATATTCTCCCTGTCGACCACCTTCAAGGAGGCGGCTTCGAATTCTGGAATCAGAACAAGTCAGACATGGTGTTCGCTCTGTGTCACTGCTGAGGCGCATGTCAAATTTGAACGTGTGTAATCAGGTAAAATTAGAATAATTTCAAAACAAAAACATCTAACTAGATTTGATTCTACATAGTCAAGTTAAATACGAATGCCGTCAGTCAATGTTCCTTTGGGTCTGAAAGCTTGGTCATGAGCTTAAAAACTGAGTGTTAATTCCTGAGTGTTATTTAAATCAAAGTTTGCACTACGCCACATTAATACGCTGCCGCCATATTGGAAAATGGCACCTTGTGCGGGAACACAGTAACACGGGTGGCGCCCTCTGGAGGTATACACTAACACGGGTGGCGCCCTCCATAGGGATACACGCAACACAGGTGGTGCCCCTTGTGGGGATACACTAACACAGGTGGCGCCCCCCCCCCTGTGGTGATACACTAACACACATGGCACCCTCTGTAGGGATACACTAATATAAGTGGCGCCCTCTGTGGGAATAGATTAACACAGGTGGTGCCCCCTGTGGGGATACACTAACACGGGTGGCACCCTCTGTAGGGATACACTAACACAGGTGTTTCCCCCTGTGGGGATGCATTAACACAGGTGGCGCCCTCTGTGGGATACACTAACACAGGTGGTGCCCCCTGTGGGGATACACCAAACCGGGTGGTGCCCTCTGTAGGAATACACTAATACAGGTGTTTCCCCCTGTGGGGATGCATTAACACAGGTGGCGCCCTCTGTGCGATACACTAACACAGGTGGTGCCCCCTGTGGGGATACACCAAACCGGGTGGTGCCCTCTGTAGGAATACACTAACACAGGTGTTTCCCCCTGTGGGGATGCATTAACACAGGTGGCGCCCTCTGTGGGATACACTAACACAGGTGGTGCCATCTGTGGGGATACACTAACACAGGTGGTGCCCCCTGTGGGGGTACACTAACACAGGTATCGCCCTCTGTGGGGATACACTAACACAGATGACGCCCCCTGTGTGGAAATACACTAACACAGGTGGTGGCCTCTGTGGGGACACACTAACACAGGTGGTGCCCTCTGTGGGATTCACTAACAGGCGGTGACCCCAGTGGGGATACACTAACACAGGTGGCACCCTATGTAAGTCAAAGGGCGCACCTGGCGGACAGGAGCGGAGGTACATGAAGACGCAGTAGGAGCCGGGCGGCCACATCCGGGACAGTGGCGCCACCTGCTGGTCGCGCAGACAAACCTCCAGCGTGACGTCACTACCGAACGGGCCGCGCACGTGTAGCAGGCCCAGCTCCGAGGTGAGGTTTCCGAGGACGGCGGCCCCGCCTCCTGACGTGAGGCGGACGGCGCCCCGCAGCCAGTCGAAGTCGGGGGTACTCGGGCACCCAAACACGGGCATCGGGAGGCCGTAAGAGCCGCCAGGCCACTCGGACGCGACTGGAGGAGGGAGGGGATCGGGGGGGGGGGGGGGGAGGAGGACGGAGGAAGTTAATATGGTAATGATGGCAATGTGGGTGAAATGGTAATTAAGGTAATCATAGTAATGATGGTAAATGTGGTTAATATGGTAATTAAGGTAATGTTGGTAAATGTGGTTAATATGGTAATTAAGGTAATGTTGGTAAATGTGGTTAATATGGTAATTAAGATAATCAAGGTAATATTGGTATATGTGGTGAATATGGTAATTAAGGTGATGCGCAGCGAAGGAGGAAGTCAAAGCAGGAGTGGGAAAAAAGTACACTTTATTAAATGTAAAGTGGGGAGGGGGTGGGGGCAATGTACAATGATGGGGAAGGTAAATGTACAATGGATAATAAAGTGCATAGAATTGAAATGTCAGAATGTCATGTTAGGGGAGGGGCCCCGAATAGCCCTCAGCCCTATAAGGTGTAGGGAAGATAGTAAGGGTGGGTGGATGGAGAAAATTGGTCGTGTAGTGTATCGGGCAGGGCGAGGAGGCGGAGTGGAGAGGAAAGCCTGGGACGCAGCTTATAAGGAGGGAGGAGGGGGGGGGGGTTGTTATGCAACCCCAACGGTCGGCAGCGGAAAGGCGAGAGGGGGGGGTACTCCTGCTTGACTGCGAATCAAACGCAATGCAAGCATTACGACCGATGATGATCAATGTGGTTAATATGGTATTTAAGGTAATGATGGTAAATGTGGTTAATAGGTAATTATGGTAATGAGGGTAATGATGGGAATGTGGTTAATATGGTAATTATGGTAATGATGGTAAATGTAGTTAATATGGATGGTAATGGTGGTAATGCTGGTAAGTGTGGCTAAAATGGTAATTAAGGTAATTATGTTAAAACTGGTTAATATGGTAATAATGGTAAATGTGGTTAATATGGTAATGGTGGTAATGATGGTAAACGTGGTTGATATGGTAATTAAGGTAATGATGGTACTGATGGTAAATGTGCTTAATATGGTAATAAGGTAATGATGGTAATTATGGTAAATCTAGTTAATATGGTACTGATGATAATGATGGGAAATGTGGTTAATATGGTAATGATGGTAAATGTAGTTAATATGGTAATGCTGGTAAATGTGGTTAATATCACGGTGTTAGTATGGGAATTAAGGTAATGATGGTAAATGTGGTTAATATGGTCATGATGGTAATGATGGGACATGTGGTTAAAATGGTAATTAAGGTAATGAGCGTACTCATTATAAATGTAGTTAATATGGTAATTGAGGTAATCATGATAGAAGTGTGGTTACTACAACAGTAATTAAGATAAAGATGGTAGTGATGGTAAATGTGGTTGATATCGTAATTTAGCTAAGCATGGTAATGATGGTAGATGTGGTTAATATGGTAATTATTTTTATTTATTTTTTGTTCCGGTGTATTTCTGCTGCCCATAATGAGTTGTTTTTGAAACTAGACAACAATAGTCTCATGGTTCCCCTTGTTTTATTACTTTCAGTTGTTGTCTAGCTATCTAGTGCATGCATTCTTTCTCTATTTGTAAGCATTCTTGCACATAATTAAGGTAATGATGGTAATGATGGTAAGTGTGGTTGATATGGGAATTAAGGTAATCATAGTAATGCTTGTAAGTGTGGTTACTATGGTAATTAATGTAATCTTGGTAATGCTGGTAAGTGTGGTTACTATTGTAATTAGTATAATCATGGTAATTATGGTAAATGTGGTTAATATGGTAAGTAGGATACATCTCACTGTCTAACAGCTGTCTAAAGCCTCTAAGTGCAAATCCACACTTAAGAGGCCCTGACTGCACTACACACAGTAAGCGCTTCAACTGTCCACGAGGGGTGGGGGTGGGGGGCACGTTCCTACCTAGACAAAAGATTCACCCAGTACTTGTAGTACATGGGTGAAGATCACCCTTATATAAATATGGGCGAAAATAGCGTTAGTATGGAACAAGAAGTAGAATGCCTGGCACCAGTGTCAAATGGTTACTTATATCAGAACAGAGTTGGTGAAATGGGAGAGAGTGCAAAAAGACAAAATGGCGGCCGCAGAATGCCGTTGATTTCACTTTTAAATCTTATTAAACTAGATATTATATTATATTTTTCAACTCAAAGGTAGCGGGCTATCAATAAGACATATGTAAAGAATAATTGTTGCTTCTTAGATTGTGAAATTAGGCTCTCAATTCATTAACCCGCTTTTTCGACCGTTTTTATATAGGGTTGGTATTCACCCGTGTACTGCATCTGCGAGTACCGGGTGAATCCTTTATCTAGTTCCTACCTTGTAGCTGCTGGCGCCAGTCACAGCGAGCCGGTTCGATGCAGCAGACCTGGTCGCCCTCACACAGTCCGCGCGTGAAGTTGTCGGCGGGGCAGCACGTCTCCTGCACGCACTGCCCGCCCGCCAGCCCGCACGCCTTGCCCGCCACCACCCGCACCGGGACGGGCGGCACCAGCCGGGCTGCCGGCAGTCGGGGGAACGTGAGTAAAGGGGAGACGGGGCACGCGGGGGAAGGGGACAGCCGGGCTGCCGGGAGTCGGGGGAACGTGAGTAAAGGGGAGACGGGGCACGCGGGGGAAGGGGACATCCGGGATGTGGGGACCAGGGGGACGTGAGTAAAGGGGAGACGGGGCACGCGGGGGGGGGGGGGGGGGGGGGTGGGGGGGGGGGGGGGACAGCCGGGCTGCCGGGCGCAGGAGTGGGGGGAACGTGAGGTAAAGGGGTGACGGGGGCACACGGGGGGAGGGGGAAGGGGGGGGGAAGGGGACAGCCGGCTGCCAGGAGTCCGGAGGAACGTGAGTGAAGGGGAGCGGGGCACACGGGGAGGGGACAGGCCGGCTGTGGGGTCCGGGGGGATGTGAGTAAAGGGAGGACGGGGGGAAGGGGACAGCTGGGCTTGGTGCGGGGACGGGGAGGGGCATGAGTAAAAAGGGGAGGGCATGGAGGGAAGGGGTCAGCCGGGCTGTGGGGACAGGGGGACGTGAGTAAAGGGGGCAACAGGGGGCAGGGCACACGAGGGAAGGGGACAACAGCGGCTGTGGGAATGGGGAGGGACGTGAGTAAAGGGGGCACAGGGGCAGGGCGCGCGGAGGAAGGGACAGCGGGGGGGCGCGGGCTGCGGGAATGGGGAGGGACGTGAGTAAAGGGGGCACAGGGGGAGAGGGCACACGGAGGGAAGGGGACAGCCGGGTGCGTGGGGACAGGGACGTTAGTAAAGGGGGCACAGTGGGCAGGGCACAGCGGAGGGAAGGGGACAGCCGGGCTGCGGGAATGGGGAGGGACGTGAGTAAAGGGGGCACAGGGGGCAGGGCACATGGAGGGAAGGGGTCAGCCGGGCTGTGGGGACAGGGGGACGTGAGTAAAGCGGGGGCAGGGGGAAGGGGACAGCTGGGCTGCGGGGACCGGGTGGGGGGGCATGAGTAAAGGGGGGAAGGGGACAGCCGGGCTGCAGGGACCAGGGATGGGCATGAGTAAAGGGGAGAAAGGGGAAGGGGACAGCTGGGCTGCGAGGACGGGTAGGGACGTGAGTAAAGGGGGCATGGGGGGCGGCGCACACGGGGGAAGGGGTCAGCCGGTGTCGCGGTTTAGATTCTCAGTGGGTTTAGAGTCTCCGCTCGGGGTTCTGCGCATGTGCGTAGTCGATTAACACGACCCGGGTCACCCGAGTTGCTAGAAATTCAAATAGAACACCACGACTGGAGTTGACAGAAACCGCGCCGTGTGCAAAAAGTCCCGACCCCCAGTAACCCACCTCTTGGATAGGAGCGATGACGTCACATTTGTGCATCATAAAGTCGCTCGGGTCACCCGAGTTGATTAATCGAATACTCTGAAATGCCATTAGACTTTGATGCATGCGTAGAACCCCGAGCGTAGACTCTAAACACGAAGCAACAGGGAAACAGGATAAGGGGGCAATGGGGTCACATGACCACATGACCACGGAACAAAGTGATCACGGGACCACGTTCTTACAAAGCCACGGATCACCACGTGACCAAGTGATCACGTGACACAGTGGCGGGGGGGGGGGGGGGCAGACAATCGGGAACAGCTTGTTTCACAGTTGTTGTTATTCGTCTTCCGAAATATTCATTAGGCTGTATTCACACGGGCGAGTTAAAATGCCTCACGTAAAACCAGGTGCCTAGATCGATTTACATTTGCTGTGTGAACGCGAGCTGAGGCGTTTTATGCCTGAATCTATTTGCATGAATCGTTTTCTGTAAAACGCTTCGCGAGGTGGTCTACAGGAAACGATCTACCCTGAATCGTTTTATCTTGTCCGTGTGAACACAACCGTTTTATATGAAGCGATTTATGACGTCACACGCATGCGCAGTCGAGACCTTAGTTTGTTGACTGTCCGGTCGATCAAAAGCGCATATTATATAATTTGGTCTATGAACCGGATAGAGGTCCACATATTTTGTTTTCATCATTTATTTATAGGTTTTCACTGCCCAGCAGAAGTCTTCACGGTTCCAAAACAATATGATTCAATCTATACATATCTAGGTCGAACCCACACTCTCTCGTGCCGACGTCGACAAACCGAAACTGGCACTGGTTAGTATCGACTTGCTCATGCACTGATATCGATTTCCGGCCCAAGTACTGGCTGTGTGAACGGGCGTCTAAATCGATTTATATAATTCGCCTTGTCTAAATCGATTTAAACTTTTCCTGTGTGAACACGGCTTAAGTTGGTAAACTCACAGTTCGGTTATACTTGGAATAGAAGTTATGACAGTTTGCTCCTGACCACCCACCCACACCCACCACACCCTGTGCGCATCCTTACATCACCCCCCCCCCCCCCCCCACACACACACACACCCATACACACACATACACTCACCCGTGTACACCTCACGGCCCACTTCCTCCTCTCCCTCCTCTCTTCCCGCTTCCCTCACCGATTCCCTTTACCTCTCCCCTTCCTCCTCCCACACTCCCTCTCTTCCCCCTTCCCGTTCCCCCTTCTTCCTCCTCATCCTACCCTCTTCCCGCTTCTCCTCACCTTTCCCCCTTCTTCCTCCTCTCCCTCCCTTCCCATTTCGCTCTTCTCCCCCCTTCCCTCCCCTTCTCCCTCCCCTTCCCCTCCGCTTCCTCATCCATCTCCCTTCCCTCTCCGCCTTCCCATTCCCTCTCCCACCCCCACACCCCCTTCACCTCCCTTCCCCCTCCCTCTTCCCCCCTCAATTCTTCTCTTCTCTCCCCTTCCTTCCTCCCCTTTCCCCTCTCCTTCCCCGACCCCCTCTCCCCCATTCCCTCCCCATTCCCCCTGCCGCTCCCCATCCCCCCTTCCTTCCCCCTCCCCATCCCCTTCCCCTCCCCACTTCCCCCTTCCATTTCCCCTCCCCCCTCCCCCTTCTCCCTTCCTCCCTATCACCCCTCACCCCCCCCCCCCCCCACACACACACACTCACCACACACGGGTACGTCACAGAAGTGCCACGAGTCCTCCATGTCCACTTCCTCGGCGTCCGCCGCGGCCACGTGACACCACAGCGACTCACGTGACCCGAGCGGGTTGCGGCAACTCGAGTGGTTGCTGTCGCCGTCAGGGAACTCCATCTTCTGGTAGTGCGTGTAGGCGTATTGTCTGTAAAGAACCGCCCGTATGTACCGTATTCACTCACGGTCGGCCAGGTACCAGCTCATATTCGTGGGTTGGTTGTTGGAGTCTTACGTACTGGCAACATCTAAGGTCATATCAGGATGGGTACCGATTTGTGACAGTGCGCACTCATGGTGACTTTATAGTCCTGCCCAACTGGGAAATCAGGCCTCCGGCACCATCACCCGATACTTCCCACTCAGTCACATTATCCTGATACTGAGCAAACCAGTCCTTACTCTATTCTATTAATGCCGAGCGCCTGGCTAGGAAGTGACAAGTATCAATTGAATGAGTCATTGTGTAAAATATTCCGATAAAACGCATTGGTGGGGAATGTGAAATGGTCTATAAAGGAGTACAAATGGTCTATTAATGTAAATGATGTATAGGGCCAGGTGCATGAATGTATTTATGTGGTTGCTGGTGACTCTTTACTTGTAGTCAATAGTCATTGTGTATTAGGTAGATAGTGTAAGAGGGGTACTACTGTTAGTGTGTAAGGAGCTCAAGAGCTCCACTCACTACCCCCTCCCCCCAACTGTTAGTCACGGATCACCACACACACACTGCAGGCAGGTGCAGGCCAAGCAGCCACACTGCATGGTGGTGGTGGGTGGATCACAGTAGTCATGGTGACCCACGAATGCTTACTGTTCATTGGTGGAACTATAAATGCTTGTTGCTGATTGGAGATAATGGTCAGGTGGTATGCCATATCAGATCCATGTACCACTATATAATAATAAACCTGAGGGTACAAGCTTTCACTCTACTTTTCACTCTTTCTACTCTTCCTTTCTCTCCTTGTCTGTGTTGATTTCATATAGCCTGCCTACACAAACTACAGCTGCCAGCCAACGACTTTACAATTGGTTTGACTTGACTGGGAACCAAACTCCCGATCTTCCGCACGGGAAACCGCACTCTACTGATTCGGCCACCGCGCTTGGAACCAGGTCATATTACACCAGCCATGATAAAAAATAATAATACCGACAATACAGATAATAAAGATAAAAGCAATGTAAGCTTAATAGAGTGTCATGAGTAGTAGCAGGCGTTCTAAAGCTCTGCGCACTAATGGTGCAGTCACACGACGACGCTTCTCGCCGGCGACCTGGCGACGTGTGGTGTTTTTGGGCGAAAATGGGTGAAATATCGAGACACACTGGGGGCGCGTTATGCGCGCGTCGGTACACGTCGGTACACTATCCTTGACGTTGATGGTCGGCGGACAACGTCGGTGCGCGTTGCCGGTCGCCCAAGGTTTTAAGCATGTCAAAAAAAAACAACGACCGGCAGCGCGCGCAAATATATGGGACGTTAGGAGGACGTTAGGCGGTCGTCGAGCTCCATTGGACGCACCGGAATAACGTTATGGGAATGCTAGTCAGACAGCGGGCGCGCACGCGGGTCGTCTCCACACGTCATGCCAAACTTTCCCCCCCCCCAACGCGTCGACACCCGTTGTCCATGCGCTACTAACACGCTGCCCTGACGCCGATCTTTTCCCCCAAATCGCCGAAAGGTTGGACGTTTCTCGACGCGTAGAAGTTATTTTGTGCGCTGGCGGCACGCCGGAGAGAAGCATCGTAGTGTGACTGCACCATTAAACCGTGATATGACATTGGTTAAACAAATTGAATGACTTCCAATAGACAATGTCTACTCTTGTGCTGGGGGGGGGGGGGGGTCGATAAACAAACACACAACAACAAACAAACAAAACTGAAGGATATAGACATTTTATTTAACGGAAAAACTTGAAGAGATATATATTTTTTCAAGATGGGCTATTTTTCTTACATCCTATTCCAAAGAGTGTGACCCGCCACATGGAAGGCAAAATCGCTGTTTGATTTGAGTCTAGTAGACAGGGGTGTGTAACAATATCTACTTTGTGTAAATAACTAGTACTCTTTGTACAACCAGGAACCTGTAGAAAACAGTAAATGACCTCTAAGACCCCAGTCGCACCAGGCTTGCGACCACTTGCAACAACAAAAACAAACATCAGTCGGCGACCTGGTTTCAACAAAAGAAAACAAACATGGGAAAAAAATGGTAGGCGACTGATCAGGAAATCCTGGCTAGTGATCGGTTGGCAATTGAGTATTTGCGTCAAACAATTAGCACCACGTGACTGGTGCCTAGTCGGCTATCATGGTTGGACAGAAGCAGTTCCCTTTAGTATCAATTGTGTGTTAATAGGAAGTGACAAGTATCAATTGAATGAGTCATTGTGTAAAATATTCCGATAAAACGCATTGGTGGGGAATGTGAAATGATCTATAAAGGAGTAAACAAATGGTCTATTAATGTAAATGATGTATAGGGCCAGGTGCATGAATGTATTTATGTAGTTGCTGGTGACTCTTTACTTGTAGTCAATAGTCATTGTGTATTAGGTAGATAGTGTAAGAGGGGTACTACTGTTAGTGTGTAAGGAGCTCAAGAGCTCCACTCGCTACCCCCTCCCCCCAACTGTTAGTCACGGATCACCACACACACACAGCAGGCAGGTGCAGGCCAAGCAGCCATACTATGATCAAATTCTGTTATTTAGAACCATGAAGATTCACTCGGTGGTTGAAATAATGGTATTTAGAAGCATAACTTACTCAATAAGTGAAATTCTGGTCAAATAAAACCCAAAATCCGCGTGAAAGCATAGTGACAATGGCAATAATACTACCGATACGGCGGCGGCTTTAATATCACTTGGATTTAGGGTTTAATTTGACCAAATTTCACTGATTGAGTAAGTTATGCTCTTAAATAACATTATTTCAACCCCGGAGTGAATATTCATGGTTCTAAATAACAGAATTAGATCGTAGCAGTGAATAGATTTGTGCTTTTTGTTTTATTTACATTTGCAATAATGCTGCCGATGTGGCAGCAGCCTGCTCAGATTTTGGGTTTAATTTTAGCCGAATTTCACTTATTGAGAAAGTTATGCTCCTAAATAACATTATTTCAACCCCCGAGTGTTATTTAGAACCATGAATATTCACTGGAGGGTTGAAATATTGTTATTTAGGAGCATAACTTACTCAATACGTGTTCAAATTAAACATATCAGTGACTTAACACACACACTTGATAGTAGAAGGAACTGCTTCTATCCAACCACAAAGCAGGGGTAGTGTGATGCCTACATCACAAGCAAATCCTCAATTGGTTAGCAATCGGTCGGCGATCGGTCGGTGACTGGTCGAGGACTGATTTATGACTGGTTTGCCACTGATCGTCGTTTGATTGCAGATCAGTCATACGACCGATCTCCAACTTCTCTAAAGCCTGGTACACACCTCCCGTATACGATTCACGCGCTAAAACTGACTGTCCGATGTGACCCGTCACAACCCGACCTGTCCAGTTTCCCGACTAAGTTTTAGTCAGTTTCAGTCTTTAGGTGTGTGACCCCCCTCCTGTTACAACCCGACCCGTCCCGTTTCCTGACTAAAACTGCCCGATTCATTTTTCGAATCTTATCAAACCCGGTACACACCTCCAGTTTCACGACAAAGTTTGAGTTTTAGTCGGTTTCAGTCTTTAGGTGTGTGACCCCCTCTCACACCAGAGCCTTCTGATTCACGACTTAAAACTCAGTTTTAGGTTTTATACGGGAGGTGTGTACCGGCCTTTAGACTACGTAAAACTGGTCGCCGATCACTCGCGTCTGATTGCCAAACTGGTCGCCAATGGATCACCAATTAATTGTCAACATATGAAACAGATCTCCTGGGAGTCATTTTGGCCACAGAGAGATTTTTGATGCAGCACCTGCGACCTCCTTGTAATCAAAACGGTCGACAGGAGATCGGCAACCACTGAGAACCAAATGGAGACCTTTTTGTGAATGCTTGTGACCACTTATGATGGCAACCACCCACTTTTCTTTTAGTCACAACACTCGCTGTGAATATGGCCTCCTGCCAACACAGCGTAAAGCAACCACCAATCAATCAATGTAGTTGCGACTTGATTGGTTGTTGGAATTTTACATCCTGGCAACATCTAAGCTCATATCAGGACAGTTTAGTCGCAAGTGGTCGCAAACCTAATAAGTTTGTTTTATTTAACGACTCCTCTAGAGCGCATTGATTTTCATTTCATCGGCTCTTGGAAGCGAAGCATATGGTCATTCTGACATATTTCTTTGGAGGAAACCTATTTCCGCCACATATGCTACTCTTTCCGATAAGCAGCAAGAGATATTTTATATGCACATTCTCACAGACAGGACAGCACATACCACAGCCTTTGATGAACTAGTTGCGGACCACTGGTTGGAACGGAAAATAGCCCAAACTGCAAATGTGTCCACTGAGCAGGATCGATCGCATGATCCACACCTTCATAGGTGGACATTCTACTGCCTGAGCTACGTCCCGCTCCGGTCGCAAGCCTAGTGTGACTGGGGTGTCAGCGCAACTTACATGAACATGACAACGTCGCCCCAGTTGATGCACTTGGTGCCGGTGCCGGTGATGTCCCTCCGCCCGAGGTAGTATTCTCCCCGCGAGGTGTCACTGCAGCCGGTGTTTTCTGCAACAGCAGCTGGCAGGTCACTCAGGACGTCCTCTCACCTGGTCTGTCCGCTCAGAGCGCGCCAACATACAGTCACTCATCGTTAAACTTCCGCAATTTCTTTTTTTTAAGCATTATCAAAACCAAGAAGCTCAGGCAAAGAAAAAGAAACACTTGTTTCTCTGGCATCTTGCCATCAATTTGTTATCCTGGAAACCTTTATATATACATATATATACATATATGTGTGATCTATAACTATTATGCGAGTATAAAGGCATGGAAAGGAATTTCATTATTATTATCATAACTGCCCATTTCCTATTCTGCGCATCCTGACCACCATGATCCGACCGCTGGCACCGTCACCGGCTTCCTTAGTCCCTAACAGTTGCGCGCATATATGTTCATTCGCACTGAGGAATTTGTCCACACCTAGGTACACCACAGTATAAAAACTCACCACATTGGGGTACATCACAGTACTAATACCCAACAGTACTAATACACCACAGTACTAACACTCACCACACCTGGGTACACCACTGTACTAACATTCACCACACTGGGCAATGTCATAAATACATACACAATACACCACAGTACAAACACTCACCACCCGACCGTACACCCCAGTACTAACACTCACCACACTGGGGTACATCACAATACGCAATACACCACAGTACAAACACTCACCGCACCACTGTACACCCAAGTACTAACACTCACCACACTGGGGTATGTCACAATACACCACAGTACTAACACTCACCACACCACCGTACACCCAAGTACTAACACTCACCACACTGGGGTATGTCACAATACACAATACACCACAGTACAAACACTCACCACACCACCATACACCACAGTACTAACACTCACCACACCAGTGTACAGCCAGTACTAACACTCACCACACCACTGTACACCCCAGTACTAACACTCACCACACCACCCTACACCCCAGTACTAACACTCGCCACACTACCCTACACCCCAGTACTAACACTCACCACACCACCATACACCCCAGTACTAACACTCACCACACCACCCTACACCCCAGTACTAACACTCGCCACACTACCCTACACCCCAGTACTAACACTCACCACACCACCATACACCCCAGTACTAACACTCACCACACCACCATACACCACAGTACTAACACTCACCACACCACCGTACAGCCAGTACTAACACTCACCACACCACTGTACACCCCAGTACTAACACTCACCACACCACCCTACACCCCAGTACTAACACTCGCCACACTACCCTACACCCCAGTACTAACACTCACCACACCACCCTACACCCCAGTACTAACACTCGCCACACTACCCTACACCCCAGTACTAACACTCACCACACCACCATACACCCCAGTACTAACACTCACCACAGCACCCTACACCCCAGTACTAACACTCACCACACCACCGTACACCCCAGTACTAACACTCACCACACCACCCTACACCCCAGTACTAACACTCACCACACCACCGTACACCCCAGTACACCCCAGTACTAACACTCACCACACTGGGGTACATCACAATACACAATGCACCACAGTACAAAACACTCACCACACTGGGGTACGTCGCAGTACTCCCACTCCACACCAGGGACCTCCGTGAAGCACCATGGTCCACCCCTGTCGTAGTCCGGCGACCTGCAGTAGTTCCGCGCGTCCCGCAAGGTGGCCTCGGGCAGCATGGCGGCCGTCACGTTGTGGCGGTGCGGCGTCTGCGCGTCCCAGCGCTGACAGCGTCGTCCCGACCGCGTCAGGTTCAGCTTCCCGCCATAGTTGGCGCCGCTCAGGTTGGAGCGACAGTCGAGCCCGCCAGGGGACGCACCTGCATGGCCGGCCAAAAGAGACGCAGTGTGGTCAAGAGGTAGTGTGTAGTAAATAAGTTGTGCAGTGTGACAGCTCACCCTTTTTTGTTTCAATATGAAAACAGACTTTGTGATAGAGCTTGAGGAACTGAGACAACTTGAAAACCCAGTGGTGGACCCTACCCAGTGAAAGGGTCGGGGAGCTTGAAAACCCAGTGGTTTCCCCTACCTGGTGAAAGGGTCGGAGAAGGTCACTGTGCTGTCACTGTCAGTTAGCCTTACACATGTTATTCAAACTGCATCGTCCGATGGTTGAGAGTGTGTCATTTTCTGTGATAAATATATTAGATTGATCGCTATAATCTAACTTCCTTTAGTTTTAAAGGGCTGTCACACTACGATGTAAGAGCCATTGTAAGCCTGTCGTAGGTGACTTTTCGTCATTACGTTGAGGAACGTTGAGTTATGTTCTGCTGACGTCAGGTTACGTCGAGTTACGTCGAGGTTTTGGACATGTTGAAAACTTTCGATGTAGCTCGATGCAATGTTCTGATGTTCGGGTGACGTCACACTCACGTTACGCCGATGTTAGACATGCGGGAGGGATGCATCGGCTACGTTAGATCAACGGTGCATTACGTCATAGTAATGCACGGGGAGGAGGACTTTGCAGCTCATGCCGGTGACGTTGGACTGATGCCAGCCTGTCGGTTGGTCCACGTCGACTCACGTCGGAGAAAACGGTTGCGTCGGACATGACAACGTTAAGTGTGACTTGACAACGTTAAGCTATGCTAAGCAGCCGCTACTGTCACGCTAGGCTGACGTCGCGCGCTGGGGTTTCGCAAGCCTCACGTTTACATCAAAAATAATTCCTTTGACCTATCGCGTTGGCATGACGCTATACCGACGTTACGCTCACGTCAACTATGTGGCATTGACGTCCCAAATTTGCATATTATGCCGAGATTTTCGACGTGTTAAATTTATTATCACGTTGTCCCTACGCTGGCGCATTACGTCATAGTGTGACAGGGCCATAAAGTTACACAGGCCGATGAAAGTAGCCACTTTTCAAAAAGCTACACATTTATCTAAATTTGAACCTACATATCCAGTCTCAGTTAGTAACCATTTGATGCTTCATAGAAGGGCACTAAGACAATTTAGCAGAACATGTTGCTACTGAAGCCTAAGGATTCAGAATTTTGGCAGGCATGCCAAAATTAATTAGATATATTTCACTTCAAATATTTCCTAAGTTTATTATTTTAAAGTAAAGTTACTTCAAACTAAAATAAGGTAGATTATTTATCTCAGAAAATGAGAGAAACTCAAAACCATCGGACTATGCAACGTTAAAGTAATACTTGAAGTGTAAAATTAATTTTGGCATGCTTGTCAAAAAGCTGACCCCAAAGGCTTCAGTAATAACAGGTTCTATTAAATTGCCTTACTATTAACTTCTATGCGGCAATAAATGGTTAATAAATGCATCAGTGTCTAAGTTGGATTTGTAGAATGAAATCTAGATAACTGTTTTAGTTTTGAAAATATGATGCTTTTATCGCCCTATGTAACTTTAAGACTACTACAGAAACACCAGCCCGCGTCCGACTGCTCCAGTTAATGTTGCACACTCTATTGGGATTTGACGATTGTTTTGAGATGAATGTATTACTATTAGCTTGATCTCAGAAGCTACCTTGGTTTAGTTAATTTAACTTAATATTTAAAGGATCATTTTGGAGATATTTGCAATGAACACATACAAACTTCATTTTGGTGTGCAAACTGAAATGAATATTGTATTATTACGTACATGTTTTCGAACACAGCAGCAGCATAGGGCCGGTGCACTAAGCTGACCAAAAAAAAAATCATTTAATGAGTGTACTAATATCGAAATATCGTCTGTTCCAAGAATTTATCTGCCTCCCTAAACAAATCTTCCACCCGAAACAAAGATTCTTCACTAGGGCTATAACAATAATAGCTCACCGGTTGATCTCAAACTTCAAACACATTTAACAACCAGGAAACCCGACACTGCAAACACATGACACAAACACACACCTGCGTTTATCCAGACTGCAACACAGACAACACACCCATTCAGTTAGCCACACACTCCAAGCACATGCAACAGACACATACTACTATCCACACACTCCAAACACATCCAGCAAACAGCTACGTTTGTCACACTCCAAACACATGCAACAAACACATACAATCATCAACACATCGCAAGCACACGCAACAAACCCATACAGTCATTAACACACCCCAATCATATACAACAAACAGATGCAGTTACCACACACCACAAACACATGCAACAAACAATACAGTCATCAATACATCCCAAGCACACACAACGAGCACATACAGTTATGCACACACCCTAAACACATGTAAAAATAAATACAGTTATCCACATCCCCCAATCATATGCAACAAACACATACAGTTAGCACACACCACAAACACGTGCAACAAACACAAACAGTCATCAACACATCCCAAACACATGCAACAAACACATACAGTCATTAACACACCCTCCAAACACATGTAACAAACAATATAATTATCCACACACCCCAAACACACCCAACAAACACATACAGTTATCCACACACCCTAAACACATGCAACAAACACATACAGGTACCACATGCCACAAACACACATAACACATACAGTTATCCACACACCCCACCCAAACACATGCTACAAACACATACAGTCATCTACACACATCAAACACACGTAGCAAACACATACCATTATCTACACACACCAAACACATGCAACAGACATACACAGTCATCTTCACATCACACACCCCAAACACATGCAACAAACACATACAGGTACCACACACCACAAACACACATGACACATACAGTTATCCACACACCCCACCCAAACACATGGAACAAAGACATACAGTTATCTACACACATCAAACACACGTAACAAACACATACCATTACCTATGCACACCAAACACACGCAACAAACATATACAGTAGTCATCTTCACACCACACACCCCAAACACATGGAACAAAGAGATACAGTTATCTACGCACATCAAACACGCGTAACAAACACATACCATTATCTACACACACCAAACACATGCAACACACCCATACAGTTACCCACACACCTTAAACACACACAACAAATACACACCTGCACTGAAGGCCCACACGCTGCAGATGAGGGTGCCACAGCACACACGTACCAAATCCAGCCAGCCCGCCATGACAGTGTGGCAGCGTGGCGGAGTGTGGCAGAGTGTGGCAGAGTGTCGCTCTGTGTGAAGCCAAAGCCTGGCTGATGGATACTTCCGGTTGCTGGTTCGCTACGAGACGGGTCAGACCTCAAGTCGAACTGAAGACGCCCGTTGTATGCATTTGTCCTCATCAAAGCAGTTCTGAGTCGACATGTCGGGCAGCCTCCTTCTGGTTTCAGCCAATCAACACCCAGCAACTTCCCGACCCAAGTTGCCGTCCTTCTCCCTCACGTACCTGACAGCCCATGTGTCTGTCTGTGTCCGTGTGTGTCCGTGCGTCTATGTGTGTCTTTTTGTCCATGTGTCTTTTTGTCATTGTGTCTTTTTGTCCATGTGTCTTTGGGGATATGTTCCGCTTGGTCTGTCGAGCCGTGTGTCCACGTGCATGTGTGTCTCAGTGTGTCTGGGTGTGTCTATGTATGTGTATATGTGTGTCTATGTATGGATGTATATGTATGTGTCCATGTGGGTCTATGTGTGGGCCTGCGTGTGCCTATGTGTATATGTGTGTATGTGTGTGTCTATGTGTGTATGTGTGTGTCTATGTATGTACATATGTATGTGTGTATATGTGTGTCTATGCGTGTGACTGTGTGTATCTATGTGTGTGTCTATGTGTGTGTCTATGTGTGTCTATGGCCATTTTATAGTGCTGCTCCACTGGGAAATCAAACCACCGGCACCATGACTTAATTTCTCACTCAGTCACATTATCCTGACATTGACCTAACCAGTCATTGCCCTATCCTAGTAATGCCAAGTGAAAGGCTAAGTAGCGCAAGCATCAGTTTTATAAGTCATTACTTTGATTTGGCTGTGTTTCCAACTGCCGACCTTGCGCACGGGAAGTCTGCGCTTTGCCGACTCGGCCACGGCGTCCCTTACCCCCCTCCCTCCTCCCCCCGATTGGTGAGCGGTGAAACTTTGACTTTGGGAGAGAAGTTAGTGCGAACAATGGCCACCAGGTGGAGGCAGTCATGCAGGTGTGATAGGGCGTTTAGATGGGACTTGGAGGGCGTGGCGTGTGCTTAACTTCACAATCTCCTTGGCAACACGTTGTAAAAATATACGATTTTCGGTTAAGAATTATATATTGGCAGAGAGCATTATTATTCTTGGATGCCGGAGTGGGAATCAGGTTGCGTAAACTAAAAGTAATAAAATCCCACTCCCATGGTACATGATACTGAGTGATGTAAACTATATGTTATATATGATGAGTGGAGTTAATGAAAATGTACATGATGCTGGATGATGTAAACTATCTGTTATATATGATGTTTGGAGTTAATGAAAAGATTTCCTTTACAAGAGACAGTACATGATTATTGAAATGTTTCTCTATGTGTTCATAAAGAATACAATTGGAGGAAAAGAACAATTTTAATGCATATATCTATATACGTATATGTAACTGTATGAAACATCCTGTCCACCCAGGACCACCGACTGACCCACCTGCCTAATTTGCATATATATAGAGGCACCACCTGCAGCTGGTTTGAGTGACAGCCCCTACTGGGGGTGGCCACCCACCCAGTCTGTGGGGAGTGTCTGATTGGCTGGCTGGGGAATGTCCGGTCACCTGACTCCCTTGGCCTATCCTGACCACACACTAGTCTCAATTAAGTAATTATTCAAAATTCTGCGTCTGAGACACTGAAGAGAATGACTCTCATCCTGGCTCTTGAGTGAGACACACCGACTTTTGAGCAGGAACCCCAGACACTCTGTCTGATGCTATCCAAATTCATCTATTCCAATTGAGTGTATACACAGCCATTGAGTGTATACACAGCCCATGGACTGTAGGCACTGCTTTCAGATACAGGCTAAAGTGACAATGAGACATAGTGTGGGCAGTATATGAGCAGTACAGGTGCTAGGTCACATGTAAGGGGGATGACAGGAGTTGCTGCCAATAAAGCACAACTTATTCACTGTTGCCTGCAGAGTTGTAAACCAACATCTCCCAACATCTCCCGACCAGCCACTGCAGGGACAAATAGTTTTGCTCCCCGAGAGAGTGTCGCTGGTAACTTGCAAAAGCCAGCAGCACTTCAACACTTTTGCAGGCAGCTTTCATGAAATGTCAGACAGGGCTGCCCTCTATGGAAGATCTTCTGATCAAAAAGAATCTCCACTGGACTGGACACCTCATGAGGATGTCATCAGACAGGCTACCAAAGTAGATCCTCTATTCTCAACTGTCTTCTGGTTACAGAAAGAGAGGGTGCCCTCGTTTCCGGTTCAAGGATACCATCAAGATAAACCTCTCTGCTGTGAGATTGACATCCATAAGTCGCTCTTTATGTCTCTCAGCTTCATGGAGAGCGGCAGTCAAGTAATGAAAGTAGTCTTTGTCGCATCGCGACCGACAGCATGATGATGATGATGATGAAAACTGGCTATGGTTAAAAAAAGGATAACGGGAGAAAAATGATTCGTGGTGGGGAACCTTCTTTATTTTTGCTAGAAGGCTCTTGGCTGGGCAAAATAACAGCCCTACCTATACAAAGTTCAAATCCAATGCTTCAGTGAGTCAAGTTCAATCGCGAATGAGCCAACGGCCGTGCGAGCGCGTAGCACCGGGGCAAAAAACTGGCCCACAGTGAATATTCCGGTAGAAAATAAATAAGCGAATAAATAAAATAAATAAATAAAATACAAAGCAGCAAAACCCCGCCTATTTATATATATACATAATAAATTATATGTTACATATATATAACGAGTCAAGGACTGGTCGGCTCAGTATCAAGATAATGCGACTGAGTAGAATGTCAGGTACGAACAGCAAGTAACCCCAGTAGGTGCAGCACTATAACGTTGCCTTGATGAAATGTGTGCTGTCCCCAAGTCAAGTCGTAAGTCTACCCCTCAGGTGTTGCTAGGACGTAAAACCCCGATTAAAGGAGAAAACAAGCAACTCCCCAAAGCCATCCGCAGTTAGCGAAGCGCGCACTCCGCCACCTGCGTCGCCATCTTGGAAGCAGAGACTCACAATGAACACAATGAACACAATGAGCACAATGAACACATGGAACACAAGGAAAACAAGGGACACAAGGCACACAAGGCACACAAGGCACACATGGTGGAGTGAAGATAGACGGGCGGGAGGACGTAAAAGTGAACTTTATTTGTGCAAACTGCGTCTCACACGGCCTCCATTTTCCGTGTGAAGGAACGCCGGCCTCAGGTGCCGCCATTGTGTGTAGGGCAGGACCATCAGCATCACAGCACCAGCAGCATCACAGCACCAGCAGCACCACAGGACCAGGAAAATCATGGTACCATCGGCATGACAGCACCAGCAGCATGACAGCACCAGCAGCAGCACGGTACCATCAGCATCACAGCACCAGCAGCATGGCAGCACCAGCAGCATCACAGCACCAGCAGCATCACAGCACCAGCAGCACCATGGGACCAGGAAAATCATGGTACCATCGGCAGGACAACACCAGCACCATCACATCACCAGCAGCACCACGGTACCATCAGCATCACAGCACCAGCAGCATCACAGCACCAGCAGCACCACAGTACCATCAGCATCACAGCACCAGCAGCATCATGGGACCAGGAAAATCATGGTACCATCAGTACCAGCAGCATCATGGTACCATCAGCATCACAGCACCAGCAGCATCATGGCACCAGCAGCATCACAGCACCATCAGCATCACAGCACCAGCAGCATCACGGCATCAGCAGCATCATGGCACCAGCAGCATCACATCACCATCATCATCATGGCACCAGCAGCATCACATCACCAGCATCATCATGGCACCAGCAGCATCACAACACCAGCAGCATCATGGCACCAGCAGCATCACAGCACCAGCAGCATCATGGCACCAGCAGCATCATGGCACCAGTAGCATCACGGCACCAGCAGCATCACAGGACCAGCAACATCATGGCACCAGCAGGAACATGGCACACGCAGCATCATAGTACCAGCAGCACCATGGCACCAGCAGCACCATGGCACCAGCAGAGCCACTGCACCAGCAGCCTCATGGTACCAGCAGTACCAGGGCACCAGCAGCATGACGGTACAGCAGCATCCCAGCACCATCAGCACCACTGCACCAGCAACACCACATCACCAGCAGCCTCACAGCACCAGCAGCATCACAGCACCAGCAGCACTGTGGCACCAGCAGCACCACACCACCATGGCACCTGCAGCATCACAGAACCAGCACCACCACAGCACCACTCATCTGCAGCACCATGAGACCAGTAGCCTCACTGCACCAGCAGCACCACGGCACCAGCAGCACCATGGTACCAGCAGCTCCATGGTACCAGGAGAACCACGGCACCAGCAGCACAACAGTACCAGCAGCATCATGGCACCACCAGCCTGACAGCCTGATGGCACCACCAGAAAACAGCACCAGCAGCGTGAGGGCACCAACAGGCTCAGAGCACCAGCAGCACCACAGCACCAGAAGCATCATTGCACCAGCAGCATCATGGCACCAGCAGCATCATAGCACCAGTAGCATGATGGTACCATCAGCAGCATGGTGCCAGAAGCATCACGACACCAGTAGCATGACAGTACCATCAGCATCATGGCACCATCAGCATCACAGTACCAGCACCACCAGCAGCACCAGCAGCACCAGCAGCACCAGCAGCACCAGCAGCACCAACAGCACCAGCAGCACCAGCAGCACCAGCAGCACCAGCAGCACCAGCAGCACCAACAGCACCAGCAGCACCAGCAGCACCAGGGTACCAGTAGCATCACTGCACCAGCAGTTTCATGGTACAAGCAGCATCACAGCACCAACAGCACCAGCAGCTTCATGGCACCAGCAGCACCATGGCACCAGCAGCACCATGGCACCAGCAGCCTCACATCACCAGCAACATCACGGCACCAGCAGCACCATGGCACCAGAAGCACCATCGCACCAGCAGCACCACGGCACCAGCAGCATGATGGCACCAGCATCCTCACAGCACCAGCAGCCCCACTGAACCAACAGATCCAAGATACCAGCAGCTTCACTGCACTAGCAGCACCACGGGACCCGGAAAATCATGGTACCATCAGCATGACAGCACAAGTAGCATAACAGCACCGGCAGCACCATTGCACCAGCAGCACCATGGTACCAGCACTAGCACGGTACCAGCAGCACCACAGTACCAGCAGCATCCCACCACCAGCAGCATGATGGCACCACCAGCCTCACAGCACCAGCAGCCTGATGGCACCAGCATCACCATGCCACCAGTAGCATGACGGCACCAACAGGCTCACATCACAAGCATCACCACAGCACCAGCAGCATCACAACACCAGCAATACCACAGTACCAGCAGCATCACGGCACCAGCAGAGCTACAACACCAGCAGGACCATGGCACCAGCAGCACCACTGCACCAGCAGCCTGACAACACCAACAGCCTCACTGCACCAGCAGCACCATGCACCAGCAGCACCACACCACCAGCAGCAACACTGCACCAGTAGCCTCAGATCACCAGCAGCACCAGGGACCAGCAGCATCATGGCACCAGCAGCACCAGCAGCACCACAGAACCAGCAGCACCGTAGCACCAGCAGCACCACTGTACCACTGCACCGGCAGCCTGACAGCATCAGCAGCCTCTCTGCACCAGCAGCACCATGTCACAAGCGGCACCATAGCACCAGCAGCACCACTGCACCAGCAGCACCATGGCACCAGCAGCACCACTGGACCAGCCGCCTGAGAGCACCAGCAGCACCAACAGCACCACAGACCCAGCAGCACCATGACACCAGCAGCACCATGGCACCAGCAACACTACTGTACCACTGCACCAGCAGCCTGACACTACCAGCAGCCTCACTGCACCAGCAGCACCATGTCACCAGCAGCACCATGTCACCAGCAGCACCATAGCACCAGTAGCATCATGGCACCAGCAGCACCACTGCAGCAGCAGCATCATGGCACCAGCAGCCTGACAGCACCAAAAGCCTGACAGGACTGCAGTCTGACAGCACCAGAAGCATCAAATCAACAGCAGCATCACAACACCAGCAGCACCATGGCACCAAGCATCATGGCTCCAGCAGCACCACAGCACCAGCAACATCACTACACAACAGCATCACAACACCATTAGCTCCATGGCACCAGCAGCATCACAGTACCAGCAGCATCACAACACCTCCAGCAACTCCATAGCACCAGCAGCATCACGGTACCAGCAGCATCATGGTACGAGCAGCACCATGGTACCAGCAGCACCATCACAGCACCAACAGCCTCACACCACCAGTAGCACCACGGCACCAGTAGCATCTCCGTACCAGCAGCATCACAGCAGCAGCATCACCGTACCAGCAGCACTCGGTTCACATGTATTAAATCGGACAATTTTACAATGTACTCCGCCCCTCCACTTCTTACCATCTGCCCAGCATATAGCAAGAAGTGCACAGTACTACGTTGTCACCTTTATATCCTCTTTAATATCTTCTATATCTTTTATCAACCTAAACAATAAATTGAGTCTGAAATAGTCGCGCTAATAGATAAGGTACATCTGACTTTGAGAGCAAAAAGAAAAAAAATTCCGAAAATTTTCATTTTCCTTTTTTTTTTATGGTATTTAATAAAATAATTCTATATTTTATTTTTATAATTTAAATATTAACTATGTTTTATGTCTTATTTTACCCCGCTGATAACATATATGATGTCTCAAGGAGCATACGATTCATTTGCCATCATTTTTAGCTTATTCCGAGCATTTTTTAGTTTTGTGACGGTTTAGAGGTCGTTCTGCAACGATTCTAAGGCACAGTCCAGTCACTTAGCATCGATCTTACATTAGTGCTTAATCGGATTTGGCATCTGCTGTCAAATATTCCAACATCGCTGCACTTTTACAAGCTTTTTTGTTTTACCGAATGCTAAACTCGTAGAAAACCTGGGACGTCGATGGTAGACGCGTGGTTGATCGACAGGTTCTCATAGAATTAACATTACGGAACTCAATCCAATGAGAAAACAAGGCCTAAGCGGTTTGAATCGATGACCTAGTTTTAGGAACTATTTTCTTGCAAATTTAGACCAAAATCTTTGATTTCACCAATTT